>OMNV01016257.1:56486-99220 GCA_900303265.1 Brotula barbata | reverse complement strand
TTATATATCCTATTATTATATATATTAAAAAACATCTTTTCAAAGGGGGATTATTCAATCATGGCCCAAAAACAACAGATCATCATGATCTTGCACATCCTCTCTCTGCTCTCCTACGTGCCCCTTCAGCCTGCCTGCTGCTGTTTTTCCACTCATATATCCACACCTTAAATCTCATGTCAATTGGGAATAAACAAAACATACACACACACACTCACACACACACACATAAAAACACTTTCCTGTAACATTTCACCACCTAACAGGAATCACATGCAGGAAGGTCAACAAGTCTTACAGCAACAGGGAAACTGATACACACAGCACATAACACAACTCTGTGTGTGTATGTGTGTGTCTGTGTATACGTTTTTTTATAAGCTACTCGCTGCCACGTTTATGACCTTTGGAACAAAACGCATCATGTTGAAATTAGTCCATAAAACATTTTGTACCCTGAGATGATTCATCTTCTCTTTAGTGTGTCATCCCTGAATCAAGCCTCCAATCTCTGCCGACTCCCTCTGTTCTGTCAGCATTCTCTTACTGAGCCCTCAGCTCCTAAACTTATTCCTGACCCACCAGGCTGACTCAGACCCAGGCTCCCTAACAGCCAGCTTTCTGTCCCCTGGTGGTAATAACAATAAACATGTGAACAGGTGGTCAAAAAATCACATACATACACATCAATACATCACAGTGTAGCTTACACTATGTACTGTTGCCTCACAGCAAGAAGCTCGTGGGTTTGAGTGCCAGGGTCGACCACAGCCTTTCTTGTGGTTGACCTCCGGCGCCGGTGTGTGTGTGTGTGTGTGTGTTTGCATGTACATGTAGGTGCCGCCCGCTGCTCCTCATAGTCAGAATGGGTTAGATGAATAGAAATAATTTACCCATGAAGATCAATAAAGTTTCTCTCTTTTTTCTTTCTGTCTCTCTTTCTTTACATCCCTGTTTTTATCCATCAAGCTTTGATTTGATTTGTTTTTCCTGTCAGTCTCTATTGAGCTGCTCTGATTTCTCAACTAGGCCCAGCAGCAGCTGAGGCTTAAGAAAGACTACTATTTCAGGATCCTCTCCCCCTAACCCCCTATCACTCTCTGTTTATCACTCCTCAACCCCTATACTCCAACCAGCCTGTCCAACACAAACACTTACATTTTGAAAAACAACTTCGCTCATATCATCCACCTCACTTCATATGACGTCACACCTGGAAGAATCATGCTGTGTGTGTTAATGGGAATCTCATTTCATGGCTGACTAATTGATTGTAAACTGTTTCACATGATAGAAGCCCAGATGATACATACCTGATCAATGAATTAGATCAGTAAACAGATTTGTTTGTGTCTCTGTGTCCTTGTCTTCTCAATGTAATTTGTCATGTGCAGTACAAGGAGAGGTTTCTTACAGGAATTCTTCTTGGAGAGCAAATCACAATTGCTGTGTGTGTGTGTTTGTGTGTGTGCTGGATGGTGAACAGGGTTTCTTGTCCTTGCCCAGTTACTGATCTTTATGCAGCTCTGACTTCGCCCTGGGAGACATTTGGAAGATTCTACTCATTCTCTACCGCTGACCTTTACTGCTAATGACTGAATTCCCAGCATGCAACAGTTGTGTGGTGTTGAGTGGATCCTGATGATGAGGCCTCCAGTAGATGCTATTTCCACCATTTCTCTCTCTCTCTTGTCTCCAGCCCTCTCTGTTCCAGGCTCGGACCACCATGATGGTGAACAGCGGGCGTTTCCGCTGCCCGTCCTGCAGACACGAAGTGGTGCTGGATCGCCATGGCGTCTACGGCTTACAGCGCAACCTGCTGGTGGAGAACATCATTGATGTGTACAAACAGGAAGTCAGCAACAACAACAACAACACAGCAAAGTAACATGAGCACTCTCTCTCTCTCCCTCTCTCTCTGTTTCTGGCTCTGTCTGTCTCCCTCACTCTCTGTCTCACTCAATCTCTCTCTCTCCCTGTCTCTCCCTGCTCCTCTTTCTTGATTCTCTTTATCTTTCACTTTCTCTCTCTCTCTCTCTCTGTTCCTCCTCTGTTTCTCTGTGCTAACACCTCCCTCTCTCTTTCTCTTTCCCTCTCCCCCTCTCACTCTCCACAGCCCCAGCCCCCTCCCACCTCCTCCCAGTGACCTGCTGACCTGTGTAGACCACGATGGGGAGAAAGTGAATATTTACTGTCTGAGCTGTCAGGTGCCCACCTGTTCTCTCTGCAAGGTGTTCGGGGCTCATCAGAGATGTCAGGTGGCTCCGCTTACTGACGTCTACCAGCAGCAGAAAGTACAGAACACAAACACACACACACACACACACACACACACACACACTTTAACAACTCCCTCTGCGTGATGTTACCTTTATTTAAACTGTTTTCATCATGTCTTCTGTGTCATCAGACTGAGTTGAAAGCAGGAGTCTCTTCTCTGGTCACTGCCAACGACACAATACAGGCCTTCATCAATGACATAGAGGAGACCTGCAGAAAAATACAGGTGTGTGTGTGTGTGTGTATATGTGTATGTGTGTGAGTGAGTGAGTGATGGAGTGTGACAGAAAGATAGTTAGAGTTAGAACAAACCAATATTATGAGTCTGTATGTGCCTAACACTGATCTAAGATTATCATTGTACTGTGTGTGTTGCAAAAAGACACTGCAGCATGTACATGTCTTTGGTTACTACTGTTGTCTTTAAATGTCCTTACCAACCTTTGACATAAACACCAGCACACACTAGTCCCCTACAGCTTCTATGGACTAATCTCTGTTCTTCCCCTGCAGGAGAACTGCAGCACTCAGAAACAGAATCTGTGTGAGAAGTTTGACCGCATGTTTAACATAATGGAGGAGAGACGCAAGGTCAGAGCCTGACTCACATTCATGAAACATACCTTCAGCTTTAATGTCACGGCCCATGTTGCAATCCAAACAGCATCTTATTTACATGTTCACTGTGATTGACTGTGCAGTGTAATGGGATTGTGGTTCGCTAAACAAACCCATCAATGATCTGAGATGACAGGAGTGAAGATTCAATATGGAGCAACATACTTATCATGAAGTTTTATGAATATTGGCCATTGTGATCTGAATTGTTTAGGACACAAAACCCATAATTTAAGACTCTTAGTTGGAATTTCTTTCCTCAGACTTAGCGACGCAAATGGGAAAAATACGTAGAATACAAACATATTAATTAACAGTGGTAATGACATTACTCACTCACCATTTTAAGGCAATGACCCAGAAAATCAGTTCAGAGCAGGAGGAGAAGGTGAGTCACGCCCAGTCCATGGTACGTCGCTATGGAGACAGAGTGGATGCCAACAGCAAACTGGTCCAGACCACCGTGGGCAGCATGGAGGAACGAGACATGGCAGCATTTGTTCAGGTAGAAAGCTGATCGTTTATAAATCCAAAGTTTAGGAGGAAATAGTTGAGGTGTTTTGTGATTCACTTTCCCTTTTGTCTGTTTTTTTACTATGTATGTGTGCGTTTATTTTACTTATTTTTCCTTTTCCCTACATACAATAAAATCATGTTAAATTTACACAGCGTATATACGCGCTTGCACAGATCTTTTCTGGATGATGCAAATGCAAATAAAAGAAATTAAAAGTTGTTTTGTTTTGTGATATTTGGATTTGTGATGAATGTCACCAAATGGTCTTTAATGCCCTCTCTCTATCCCGTCTCCTTTATCAGAATTCAAGAGAGCTGATTACAAAGTGAGTATTTGTCTTTAAAGCGAAGAGAAATGTTCAATTTATAGAGAAATTTTCAATTTTCACAGTTCTTTGTAAAATTGCATCCATTATCAAAATTTTTCATTCTTTTAGTCTGTAAGTGTTATCTTACTTTGAACCTACCATTTTATTATTTGTATTTTAAAATTATTTGTATTCAGTTTTGTCATCTTGTTTTTATTTACGTATGTGATTAATTTATTTTAATTTGAATCTTATTTGTTTTTAAATATTTAATTTTACTTGTATTATTGTACCAGTTCTCAACTTTAATTTCCTTGATTTAATCATTCATTAATCATTAATTAATTTTTGATTTTAATGATTTTTCAACCAAATTCTCCTGCACGCTGAGTTGACGCAAATATATTAAGTGTTTTGATTGATTGATTATTAAAGTATACGGTATGTTGAGTCTTCTCTTGTGCCTCTCCATTTTTTAAATGTATTTTTAATCCTTAAAGTTCCCACCCCTCCCCCTGTGTCTCCCCTCAGAGTGATTGCTGCGACCAGCTCGTGCCCTGCTGAGACACTGAAACCAGGCTATGAGAATATGAGCCCCTACAGATTTAACTTCAGCAGTCAAAAGAAAGTTCTGCACAGTCTTGACTTCATCAAAGGTACAAATTTGTCCCAAGCACAAGTCTAAACCAAATGGTTTCCATCAGGACATTATACTGTTTTAACAGAGCCCACTGAATCCCTGCAGGTCAGAATCGACAGTGTGGATGTAATACAAACTCTGTAAACTGATCTGGTTTCTGCTTTTGGATTTGATATTTATCTGTACTGCTCTTCCCTCCACTACAAAAATAGTTCCAGTAGTTACAGTGGCAGCAAGTCAAAGACTGAGACAGGTTTAACAGGTTTAACTGGATGAACAGCTGTTTGTCCAGATGCTTTCAATTGACTAAGACTTTGTTCATCTGGATTACAAGACAAGACAATGCTCAACAAAAACAAAACACAGCTGCATGGTTCCATTTCCCTTCTGGTTAGCGATGGACGTCAGATCATGCATCATATCTCTTCAAAAGTGTTTCCTATTCCAGTCTGGTGACTACAAAATAACTTTCACCACCGATAGGCTTCAGACGCCTGAAGAAACAGGCGTGGCAAGGATGCATGACTTTAGTTTATTATAGAGCTCTAACAAAAAATAGATTTGTTTTGTATAATAAACCTCACACGTAATGTTGGTTTGTAAATAATAGCTATTAAAAAGAAAAAAAAACTATGTCAAAAAGGAAAAACTCAAAAAAATGGTGGATTTTGGGAAAAGGAAAATCCAAAAATAAACACTGCTCCAGACATATCAATAACTGCAGTTTATCTTTAATGATTATTTAATCAATGTATCTGTGATGAACCAATAAATCCGTCCTCTGATATCTTGGTCACAGTGATGCCTCAGATGGATCTCTTTTCTCTCTCCAGCTAAGGAAGACGTTCCTGAAGAACTAGAGGTAGATCCAGAACCAGAAGAACACAGAGAACTGCAGGAACCAACCATCCACATATTGGAAACCAAAGATCTTCATGAAGCCACTGCGTACAACCTGGAGCCCGTTCTGGAAGCAGTCTCAGAACCAGAACCAGAAACAGAAACAGAACCAGAACCAGATCCAGTTCCAGTTCCAGTCCCAGTCCAAACATCCATATCCACACTAGTGCTTCCAGTCCACAACCCTGAAGCGCTGACAGCCCTGGGTCTGGGTCTGAGCTCTGTGGAGCCAGTAGGAGAAGATCTTCAGCCAGAGGCCGACAGCCTGGTTCTGAATGACCTAGGATCTGGTCCTTTGATGGAGAAGATGGAGGTTAGAGAAGAGGAGGAGGAATGTGCAGCCTATGAGTCTGTGAAAGAGGGGAGCCACCAGGAACACCATGATGGAATGAGCACACAGCAGGTACAGCACTCCACATGTACAGGAAGATGTCCACGCCCTTATTTTCATCAATGTCAAGTGAAATTTATTTCCAAAGATATCAAATATATCGGGATGCATTCTGGGGAATTGCTGTATGTCTAAAATCATACCAAACACATTCAGATTAAAGGGGAACATTTATGGGAAGTGAAAAATGTTAAAACTTAACCAAGTCACGGTTACTATAGTTACTGGATTTATGGTATTTAGGAATTTTTAGGATTTTTTTACTCCATTTCTGTGTGGTTGCTTTTCTGTGTCTATAATTAATGAGTTATTTATATGGGCAGGCCCATTAAATTCATCCCAAAGCCTCCACTTTAAGACAGTCATAAGGTGCACTGGGATAACCAGTTTATTTAGGTGCTTACTGCAGGAGTCTGTTCTTTCAACTGTCTCCCTTCACATATCAGAGTGAGGGTACAGAGGCAGAGAACGATGCACAGGAAAAAACAGATGTCTGTCATGAAGAGGAAGAGATTGGAACACAGGAAGAAGAGGCCACTTTCTACCCCAGTTGGTACAAACCCAACAACTGGCTCAGGGTTAGCCCTGCGTCAACAGCTCCTGCTGAAACTCTGCCAAGAATTTATGAGACCGAAGAGTCAATGGGTTCACCACCGTCTAGTTCAGCCTGGGATTCCCTGCTTGGTGATGGGACAACACCCCAGGCTCAGGATGCAGTCCAAGTCAGGTCTGGACCCCAAATACCACCAGAACCTCAAGCTGTGTCCGATCTGTGTCTTCAGGAATTCTCATTCAAGTCTGAAACTCCACATAAATCTGAGTCACTTTCCAAAAATCTGGTAGTGTCTTACCCCAACCAAAGCCCAGAGGGGCTCTTACTTTGCCCCAACTACTCGGAGGAACCCCCAATCTCCCCTCAGCTTCAAACCCAGCTAGATCTTCCGCTCCCTTGTCTGTTTTTGCCCCAATTAGACACCCAACCGTCACCTCTCCTCCAAGGACCCCAGCAAACACCCTTTATCAGCTCCTTTCCCCTGGAGGGAAGAGATGAAGAGACGTCAGGAGACCATGATCTTACAGAGGAGGAGGAAGAGGAAGATATGAAGGAATGGGTGTGTCTATCTGGGAATTTGGGTAAAGGTTTCAGCCTGATGGAAGGGATTCATTTTGATTTTGTGGAGGATGGCTGCCATTTGTCATCCATACCACCAGAGGAGACGTCTAGTGAGCAGACCAGAAGCAGCTCAGGGTTGGACAAACGCAACCTTGGGCTTATGGACAGTGAAGAAGAGAGTGAAGACAAGACAAGAAGACCTGAAGATGGTATTTTAGGGCTGAAAGAAGGTGAGATGGATGAAAGCGAATTAGAAGCTGAAAGGAAGGAAAAAGTGAGCATAGAGGTGATGGAGGATTCCTCAGAGTCAGAGAAGGATAATCTACCCATGAGAGAGGATGGTTTGTTTCTGAAAGACGATAGGCTGGATGAAGAGGATGATGCTGTGACACATGGAGGAAGGAGTCTAAAGCCTGTGGGTGGTAGTTCTGGATTTATGGAAGAGAAACTGGACTTCGGAGAGGACAACGGGCAGCTTGAGGACACTGGACCTAAAATGGAAGCTAGGGATGGGAAACCAACATCCTTTGACTCACTTGAGGTCAGTCTCCTCCTCCTACTTTAGCTACATCCTCGTCATCGGCACCATCGCCCATCGACCAGGCTCTGCTGCTCTTCACCCACCAGCTGATGTGACCATATTCTCACGTTGTCTTCCTCTTCTCTGTTATCTTCCTCAGCTGTTTGTTTGTGTGTGGTCTGTGTCACTTTTGGCCAAACCTCTTGCACCAGCGCTGTCACTCTGGTGTCTCTGTGTTTGTTGTTAAGAAAAAAAGGAAGGAGGGGAGGAGGAAGAAGAGGATGTGGTTGATGTGAACTGTGGCCTGACAGCCGTTCAAACACCAAACATATTTCAGAGCACATTCAAGAGATAGACCAATGCTGGAATTTAAGGCTGCTAGCAATATTCAAACTTAAAGTGATATTCTCGCAATTTTCCTTAATAGATTTTTTTTGTAAAATTACATTTGAACTAAGTCACCGACTTAAGTTGTTGCATTTTGGAGATATTTAGTTTTCACTTACTAGGTCCATAGTCTGCAGGACAATCGACCCTTTATGCATCTACGGAACACTTGTTAAAGCCTCTAATCCTACTGCAAGCAATATATTGGCCTGTTTTTGGCAACAAGAACTCCTCTTTTCCTCCTCCTTTCTTCAGTTTTCTGTGTTGTTCCTTGTGTTTGTCCGAATTGCAACATCATCATACATTCCTCTCCTCCCTCAACCCAAGTTTTTCTGTCCATCCATCGAGCTGTACTCGCCTTCACCTCTCCTCCCTCATCACCATCTTCAACCATTCTCCTGTGTCGGGAATTCCTTCATTTTCCAGTTCTCATTTCCTCCTACTCCCGTTGTAATTCCTTGCCTTCCTATTCCATATCTGCTCTTATCTATCCTATGCATTAACGGCTTCCATAAATTCACACATTGCTTCTTTTTGATGTTCACCATCCCTTCCCACCTTTCCACTATCAACACTTCTTTCCTCTCTACATCCCATCATCCTCATCATCATCGTTCCTCCTCTCACTCCTTCTCCATTCATCTCTCTCTTTGCTTTTTCTTTCCATCCTTCCATCTTCCTCCAGGCTGTTACTCTTCTCTTCTACCTGCTGGCCTTCCTTGTCCTACTGCAGAGGTTTTGGGCTTACATCGGCTGTTTCATATGCACATAATACCAGCAGTAGGCGCTGCCACCTGCACTGCTGCACCGCCCAGGTACACAGCAGGCCATAAACACACCATCACCTGCCTCAGCTCAGCACTACCCCAGGCTTTATTCTGTAAAGTACAGGAAATCAGCAGCAAACTTTAGACTCAGCTTCCTGCAGCTCCTGAGTGACAAAATAGCATAATTTCAGCTGAGCCACAGGTCTGGGGAAAACCTTAATGTCCTGTTAACGATAGTCTGGTGTTTCTATTATTTGAGAAGCTGAAATTTAAACTAAAACATCAGCTCCACGACCTTCATTTTGCTACACAGGCTGACAGAGTCATATAATTCATACAGCCGTATTCACAAAATACTGCAAGTTTTTGGTTCTTGTTTGTGCAAATATCACCAGGTTTGGTTTGGTTTGTTTGTTCCTCCCTCACCAACTCATGTCACTGCATGATGATCATCATCAACTCGCAGAAACACCACAGTATCTTTACTGTTCTATGTAAAGAGGCTTACAGCAGAATATGTGCTGTTAATTCAGTCTTTATACCTACAACAAGGGGCTCACAGGAGGTTTTCACTCTTATTTATCTCTTAGTAAGACATGGTAGATTAGATAGATAGATTTTGGTATCAGCCTGATGGTGGAGCTGCAAGAACCACTTTTTCGTTTTGGCCATAGAATCTAAAAAAAAATATTTAGGATTTTTTGGTTTGCATTTGTATCTGTAGTGTTTTGTTATAATTGCCGCCAAAGTAGGTGTGGCTCACCCTTCAAAAATGTATCAATCTAATGAATGAATGAGCCTATTTTGGTGGACATGTAACCTCTCATCTGTTACCTTTTGGCAATAACTTTAGAACTTGAAATGGAGTTTGTTCTTTGGGAGTTGGGGTTTGTTGGGGCTGTTGAGCTTCTGTGATGGGTGACAATGATCCAGTCAATATGCTGTTACATACCATAACTGAGAGTCATAGCTTGAGAACTGTTTGGCCTTGGCAAAGGTAAGCGCTCTCTCAGTGCTTTCTAGTGAATGCAATGTTGTAGTTCTGGAAAGTAAGAAGACTTCAGACCCCATCGGGTTCAGTCTGTCGGAGTGATAATAATAATAATTCCAAATTCAGAGAAGATTGCGCGATCATCATGATTTAAGATGTTCACTGTTCCTCTCTGCTTCAGATGGAGACTGGGAGTCCTGCTCAGATCAGCCCTCTCCTCTCCTCCACCTCCACTTCTCTCAGTCGTCCCAGTTTCTGCTTCTCTTGGCTCAACCCCCTGCACAAGAAGAAGTAGGGAGGCTCTGAAGGAGGTGAAACAGCAGGGTGTCCTGTGAATGAAACTCTGCCTTCAGACTCACATGGAAACATACAGGCGTTCCATATTTGATCTGATCAGCTGAATTTAGATGAACATATTCAGCTATTATACATATCTCTCAGCGTGTGTGTGTGTTCCAACAGAGATGAACCTGTTCAGAAACACTGATGGGCTCTTATTTTGAAATGACGAATTTGAGTTTTTTGAAAAACAAACATTTTTTAAAAGTAACTTGAAGAAGCGAACGTGCAGTTCTAGCAGCTGTAGTAGAAATTAAAAACAATAGTAATAATGATAGCAGAGGTAGTATTAGTTGCTATGGTAATACAAGCTGTAAATTTTTAGTTGTTGTACAAGAAGTGGTACTATTACTTCTACATCTTCTTTACCTGCCATCTAGTAGTAGTAGTTTTAGGACCATATATACTAAGCATTTACTGCTGTTTTTACGTATCACTTATCCATATTCACAGAGTGGCCACACTACAGAGGTTGTGCTAAATGACAGAGGGGTGTTGCTGGTGAGAGAAGCCAGAGGTAACTTTGTGGTGCTAAAACAGTTTTATCACAGAGAGAGAAAGGGAGAAAAAAAGATCAGATAACTGTGAGGCCTTTTATCTTGATCGATCACGGTGAGGACACCACAGCAGCAATATTAAGTGACATTTTTAAAAATGTACTTTTAACACAGCAACTCTCTTTACTTTCCTTTATACACATATCAGTTGCATTCTGAGGAAGCATTTCTTCAAAAATTAGTCACGTGTTCATTTTTTTTCACTATCATGGTCAATTAAAGCGCCAACCTTGTTCGATTCTTACTTTAAATGTCTGTATTGCACGGGGTTTAGTAATACGGCCCTTAGTGTGTTTACTGGTCTATACAATGTGTGGGATGTATGGACAACTTTAATGATGTTATAATGATCACAACTTACTGTTGGTATGAACACATTTCAATATTTACTCAAGTATTCCAAATCACACATTGAAAAATGAAAGTCATATTAGTCCAATTGGTAAGAGAACATGAATCGGATTGTTTCACTATTTCATATTTCACGTTTTGATCAATTTCGGTAATGTTCAATTTATCACAAGCGACAAGTGTTTATGTGTTGAGACATGCATATTGTTATGAAAAGATAGGAGCAGCTCTTCACTGGTGATTAGCAGCAGTTTGTAGTAACAGCAAGGAAAGTACTTTATCGTTGTAGTACAGCAGTACTGAAAGCAGCCGCAGTATTATTACATTAAATAATAAGTTAAATGAATACAAACTAAATTAATGAATGCAAACACTATCAGTGTAATCAGACTGGAGCTCCAGTTGGGTTTAATCTGTCCTTCACAGATGAATTTGTGTTCTTGTGTGAGTCACTTTCCTTTGGCTTCAGTGCACAAAAAGATTTAGTAAGAGTCAGCACAAATTAATATGAATCAATAAGAATACTTTTTATTGAAAATTTTACTGATTAAATGATTGAGTGACTGATAGATTTGTGTTTGTGCACGCGTGGTTGTGTAAACACAGTTAGTGTTGTCATTGATTCAATCTGTGGAATTCAGTGGGTAAATATTTAAAATCATGAAGTGTGTTTCCTTAGTTTTCAGTGTGGCTAATTGAAAATGAGAGACAGGTCTAATTGGTTCAATTGGTTCTTAAAAACTCACGTCATCTTTGTCCAAATATAAATGAGATCAGGATAGCGTTTCTTGTTTCTAACAGCCCTGACAAGTTATTACATTTCAATAATCTACCTAAAACTCAACAATATCAACAACAACACTCACGTTATTTTGACAGCAGCTGTGCGTCTGACGTCATAATCCCTCGCCGGAAAAGCACCTTTCAGAAAACCAATAAAGTAAAATAGGTGTAACACTTTACTTCCTGTTTGAAGCTGACGCCGTCTAAATAAGAGCACAAAAACAAAGAATGAAAGAGACAAAGATACACAGTAATAATGCATAATATAATGCTGAGATGGCATCATTTCATTACATCTCAGATATACACTACTAATTGACTGTGACTTTTACAACATGCAATGTATTTCAACTATTTCAAATGAATTACAGCTGGGGATCATGTCTTGAGTGAATGAAATAATGATTCAGTGTATTTGATTATTTTAACTAAAGAAAAATCAGAAAAACTATCAGCACAAAACCAGCATGAAGAAAGCAGATTTATTTGTATAAATGTATCAAAGAATACAAAATCAAAGATTTCAAGTACCTGAGCACTCAGTAAATGTATTACCAGAATTAATTATTTTTAGGAATAACCATGATAATTTTGCATGAAACAGAAGTGTTACAAGAATAGTTTATTCTCTGCAACTGCAAGATTACTTAACAATACATCTTCAATTAATGGGCTTAATCAATTCATGTATCTCTTTATTTTATTATTGTGTCATGCATACAAAAAATGTTCCCATGTAATTAAATGAAAACCAGATCCAGCCTGCAGGTCTGACGTTACATGGAATTAAGTTTTCATTAAAGCAGGCAGACTTTTGGTTTTTCACAAAAGCAAAAACACATGATAATAAGAAAACGCCAAGAGTGTGGCTGAATCTCAAATCCTTCCCAACTTCCACTACAGGCCTTTGAGACAAACATCAAACATCAAGCATTTTAACATCATCATCATCAGTGCATCAACGTATATCAAGGGTTTGTCTGAATGTAACATCAAAGGTAAAGGATAACTCATTTGGATTTCTATATGTCTAGCACGTACACACACACACAAAAACTTTAAAACGTGGTTCATTATAGAAGCAACAATGCTTTGAAGTTCATGACAGAGGGTTGGATATGATCACACTCATTCCACAATCAGCATCCCAGGAATTCAGAAAATACAGTTGAAATAAGATGCAGCCTGTAAACACTTTTGTTGCTGGTTTTCATTTCAAAAGTGTAAGTAAACAAAACAAAGAATGAGACAAATACATTTTAATATACAGATAAACAGGAGTGAAATACATAGAATCAACTCTCACTGAACTATGTTCCCTTTGGAAGCTGAAGGGAGATTTTCTTTCTTTCTGCCAATTTTTAGCCATTTTGAAGTTGGCTGCATGCACACCCTGCTGACCCAAATATGAAAGAGAAATGATAATACAATAAAATGAAACTCCGGTAGCTCTCCTGGTAGAGCACAATACTGCGGGCTACTGCACCCATCATTATAAAGCAGAAATTAATCCCAAAAATTAAGCCCAACACAATATGAATATAGAGAGAAGTCCTTTTTACATAACCCTAAACTTTTGTCGGAAAGTATTCTGAGTTAGTAATTAACTGACCAGTGTTTTGTTGATTGATGTTCTCGATGTCACCACCTTGGTAGAGCATAAAGGACATAGACATAGACATAGACATGAGCCTTTACATTTGTAACCCATTAATAATTGAGTATTTAATATAGGAAAGGCCTTAAAAATCCTGATGCCAGATGCCACATATATTATATACTGTATTTTATCTCACACCCAATTACCAGTTCAGTCGATAGCGGCGCTTGTCGTGTCTCTTTTATTTTGAAACATCCGTGCAGGATGGTTTCCCCTTGTTATTAGCTTAAAGGCTGCACCCGTGTTGAGCTGGCTGTTTGTGCCTATCTGCTCGACGATTCAGCCTGATAAAGCAGGAAAGTTTCACTGTGAGCGGCTGGACGACGCGCTGTCTCTCTTCGTCTCCACGTTTCCCAGCTCTTAAACTTCACATTGCACTTCGAGTTCCGCGGCTCTGCCAACGACTTAGCCATGGATCCCGCCAGCCAAGGTAACGTTAATTGTTAGCTTAGCGTGCTAGTTAGCTAATGTTTAGCCTTGCCCAGAAACACGCAACGTTAAACGGACATCAAGCATTTTGACACAATGAGTCTGCAGCTTGTTTTAGTTTGTCTTTTATGTGTCATTAGGTCACTCCTGAGTGTTTGAACGTGGCGCTTTAACGACATTAACGTGGAAACAGGATGGGCCGCTGGTAAATGACAGGAACAGCAGCAAAGTAAAGGGAAAGAGGCGGGGGATATCAGGTTACTGTCAACTTCACTTCGCTTAGGTCATTGTTTACTAGCGCTGTCGCTGTCGAATGCTTGGGAAATCGATTAATCTACTGTTTGTTTCGATTGTTGACCAAGTACTCATCTGCACATGCGTAAACTCACGTTTTTTTGTTTATCCGAATCTAGATTTGTCCATCAGAATCTATTTTTCTGTAGTAATTTACAAACTCATCGTTACTCCGTCTACGTATTATTATTTTTTGGCTTTACTGCTTTATTGCGATAGTTGCAGTAAAGAGACAGACGGGAAGGACAGGGTAGAGAGTGAGGGTGACATGGCCAGAAACGAACCACATTGAAGTGTTAAGCGCTTTTAACTGATAAGACACTGGGGCACCTGCCTATGGATTATGTACTGGTTAAAATGATCAATTATGATAAACAAAGTACTTGAATAGCGTCTCTTATGTCAATAATAGTAAATTTCTATCAGCTATTTAATTTTCTCGTTGATTTACATGAGGCTCAGAGCTGCATTGAAAAATAATTATCATGAGAATGTATTTATGTGTGAATAGAAATGGTGCATTTTTAGATCCACTTCAGGGTTCAACATAACATTTTTTTCCACTGTCCTGCTTGGTCAGTGGATGGCTCTTCATATATTTTCACCGGCCTGGCAGCCAAACCAGCCATAACATTTTTTACCCAAAATGTGGTGATTTATTCACTTATGCTGTCTCAATAATGGGGGGGGGTGTTCCAGAATCAAGGCTGCTCACTAGCTATAATCAGCCCAGATTATCGTGTAATGTGAGCGGGTTATAGATCCATTCTTAGACCTCCTCAGCTGCTCACAAACTGATCGGGGCTCCTTTGATCATTTCAAACATGGTTGACATTTATGATTTTAAATTGGGGTATCTACGTCACTACTTATAGACCATAATAGCTGATAAGGAGCCAATAAATGAAACTCCTCCTTGTGTGGAGCGGCAGCTCCCCAGTAAAATGCTGTAGAAACAAGGATTATTTATGTTCATTTCAGTGCAGTGTGAGACTTTTTCACGTTTTGCTGCTAGTAATCCTTGCTGAATTAATGTCCTCTCATCTGGCTCACCGCTCCACACACACGGAGCTCAACTGAGCTGTAACGTTACATTACTGTTACTCAGTTGTTGTTGAACCTGTTCTACTAATATAAAAGTCCAACCAATTTTCAGAAGAGAAGAAACCCCATTTTATATTCTGACAAATAACCATGCTCTTTCCATACTGGTCCCTTAGTGGAGTAATGCATCATGTGAAATGTATTTTTAAATGTCTACTGTCCATTCCAAGATTATCATAATAATATCCTTTAGTGTATGATGCACCATTATTTTTAACTCTTGCAGTGTGTGCATGTTTGAGAGTAGAGGGAAGATTATCTTTGAATATTCTCTTTAAGTGAGTGATGAAACCAGATTTCACAATCTGTCTAGATTTAAAAACTCCTTTAATGTGTAGCCTAAATATGTACAACAATGAAGTTTCCTATAGATTTATGGATATTAATATGTTACATTGATTATCTTTTTCTTCATCTAATCTTGTCAATAACTGAGACAGTGTTAAGAGATCTGTAAAAATGTCTTCGTTAACTTAGAACAGTGAACGAAGAGAATGGTCTGTTGCAGTGTCAGCCAACACGCCTGCCCATTTACAGCTCATCAAATATGACTGAGCTGTTTATGTTCACAAACCTGAAAAATTTAAGGTCTAGTTAGGACTAGGGATTGACCATTTATTGGTCTGGCCGATTATCGGTCTGGCCAGTCACGATATGTTTCATAATCGCCATTTTAATCAGCGCCACCCGATAAGAAAAAAGTCCCCTTTTGTGATGAATGCGCTACGCTAATGCAACATGCGCTCCTCTGATGCAGCCACCTCTGTTGTGGCTCCGACACCATTCCATCTGAGATTGAGAGATGCTGTCGTCACCACTAGTCAGGTAGCATCATGGCGTTGTCAAACTTGGCAAAGAAATGAAGTTGATCAAGAGAACAGAGAATTCAAAGAGGAATGGAGAGAAAAATGTGCATTTATTCTCCCACAGTCCAGCATAAGTCATCAACAATAAATGACTCAACATCCATAATCCATATCACAGGTTATGGATGTTGATTTCAATATTTATTTTATTTTTTAATATTTTATTTATGTATACTGTGTGTCACGACGAAGTAGCGTAGATGTTACATTCTTCTTCAGCTGTACTCTCACAGTTATGTAAAACTCAGTGACATTTTTTCATTCATCATTTTATTTCAATTAAAAATAAAAATGTGATTGAAAAAGTATAAATTTGAGACTTTGACATACCTGTTTGTTTTTTCTTCTGGTCAAAGATTATGTTGTGGCTGTCTCTGTGTTTCTGATCAGTCATTACAACTCTGTCCTGTGGTATGAATTGCTGAGCAATGTAACGATATTGGAGATTGGTGTTGTGTGTTGGAGACATGTGTATTATTATCTGACTTACTTTTTGGGTTTCTTATACTTGGTTTGGTTGGCCTGTGATTTGTGGTCAAACCTAATCCCAACAATTTGAAAAAATATTTATTGCTGATGTACAATATTCATGAAATGAGAGTCTAGCAACAGGCAATGACCAATTTCTGTACATGTAGCAGCAGCAAATACAACAAGATGGTATACTGCATTGTGACATTTAAGGTTTTGTATGGAGTGTGGCTGTGATAAAAGTGCTTTCAGACTAGTTGGATCATGTGCAAACAGGTTAGGTAAAGCAATATTGTGCTAAACTTCCACACCTAGCTGCAATTGAAAGCCATAGGACTGTAAGAAATCACCAAAGCACAAATGGCAACAACACTATATATAGATAATGCAGTTAAACAAAATCCTAGGTTGGAGTTTTCTGAAGCTTCTGGACTGAGTTGGATCCTTTTTTTAGGACAGACGCCTCTTACCGGGCTGGTCTGTATCAATCTTCTCTGAATCAATATAACTTGCGGGTGGAGTCGTCATATTACACGGATGTTATTCCTGAGACTTTAAATCACAAGGCTTCACGTCGGCATCAGTCTAAAGACTCAAGTTCAGGCTCAGGTTAAAATGCAGAATGTTGGCGTCACATGATCAAACATGACTTCAGGTGAATGTTTAACATAAAATAGTTTGTTTGATCTTGGTTTGATGTTATCCAAGCATTGTAGCTATGTATTTTAGAATTATGATAAAATGAGACCATCATCATTTCTCTAGCACAGAGTAGCCAAATACTCAAATTTTGCTTGATTCAAGTCACAGACATTTCAGTGTTTCCTCAACGATTTGTCATGTCGTATGTTGATATCTCATCAATGAGATTTCCATAATCCTTGGTCTGTCATCAGCTGGAACTTTTTCTGCACTCCTCTTGAAAAAATACAATTTGTCTGCCCAGATTCTTTGGAAGAAAAATTCTGGGTTTTCAGTGTTTTTGAAAATTAAATAAAGATTAAATCTACACAGAAAACTTTAAAGGTCATGAGAAGCCAGGTGGAAAGTCAGACAGACCAAAGTGAGACTGGCTATTTTCTGAGATACCTCGTTGGAAATCACCATTGTTCTGTGCGCGCTAAGCTAAACCATAACGAATAAGCTACTTGCTCACATTCCTGCAGCCAGTCAAGTACGAAAATTCGAAGTGAAGATTATTGCACTACGAACAGCCTTGTTGTTTTTGTAACAGACGTAATATGTGAATTTTGCTGTTGTATGACGTTTGGTTACTGAACAGACGCTGCTCGCAGACTATACAGTAAAGGCAAATTAAATCTATTTTTAGTCCAAACAGGAGAGAATCTTTTTCAGTCTTTTGTCCTGCTGTCCCTCAGTGCTTGCTCTGCCATAATAATAGTTGCAAATAATTATGATGACGATCTGAACAATTTACTTATTGCAATGATTGGTACTAATTTACACCTGATGTTTGTGGTTCACAAACTACCTATGCATAAATCGGTTTTTAGTCAAAATAATGGATTATTGGAAGCATTTTGTTATTGGTTGTATATTCATTGTTTCTCTTGAGCATCCAGTTTTTTAAGAGTAAATGAGTGAAATGTAATGCTGCTTTGGACAGAGGGATCTCATGTTCCTTGGCCACAATGCACTTAACCTCTCAGTTCTGCTAATTGCTACTTTCTCTTACTGTCGGATATCTCATGCCTGTAACAATAGCCTCTTCCTTGCCTCTGTGTGTCTGTTACAGACTGAATGTAATCATGTAAATAAACCACTCTTAAAGTCAATTTTTTTCAGTGGCCTCTTATTCATGCCCATATCCAGTTTCTTCTGACTTAACTCTGTCTTTCCTCCGTTTGAAGACATCAACCTGAACTCCCCTAACAAGGGCCTCGAAGTGGACCGTTCAGACACCCTGTCCGATGTGCCAGTGGAAGGAGCGGTGGGGAACACAGTCAATCCCCTGCCGCCTGGCTTGACAGAGGAAGAGGCGGAGGAGCTTCGCATCGACCTCGGCAAGGTAGGGTAGAATCTGCAAAAAATCTTTTTACTTACACTCAATTTTTTATGATTTAACAGCTCAGAGCCTCTTTCAGTATAGCAATTAATCAATCCTTTCTTCATATAATCGGTCATATTGAGATCAACAAAATGATGACACACCACCCCTTTCCTCGCTATATGAGAGATGGCTTTTTTTGTCCACCATTCACTGTGGGTGAGAGTAAATGATCATTGTGGACAGCTTCAGTAAAGCAAAATTATTAAATTCGTTGAGGTTAACGGCTGGGAACGGATCCAGGGAGAAAGCCGAACCCCAGCACCACCAGAACTGAAATCTGAAAAACCCACATCCACGATCTATTGAGCAACAAAGTCTGAAATAAACATTTCAATCACAACTCCAAACTTAAACCTTTGTGACATGACAAAGTAATTACTTAAAACAGGTTTTACTTTTAAGGGCAAGCTGCCATCTTTAAAAGTGCAGTATGTAGTTACAGGGGAGTGGGAGTTTGCAAACGTTTTCAGCATGTGGATAAACCCAGGCTTTTCCACTGTATATATAGGCACCATATTTTGAGCAATATGTTCTGATCGAGTTTCTGCGGCACCACACATGCACACGGACAACAGTGAACCTGGTGAAGTACTGGAGCCAAAGTATTTTAATCCAAGTTGTGAGCATTTTTCCTGAAATGAGTCTTCCGAAAAATGGAGCGTCTTACATTCCGATCAATACAGCAATGTTTCTTGTGCTGATTTTTACAGATAAGTTTGGCGCATGTGAGGTAGAATAAATGTCCCAGACGGATAGTATGATGACAGAATAATCTCTGCATGAGTGCTGCGTTTGGACAGACACCTCAAGCTCTACGAGGTACAGTTATGTAGCAGTAACAAAGCTGACCCACTTTCTCTTGTGTTTTAGGTCGAAGAAGAGATCAACACCCTGCGTCAGGTTCTGTCAGCCAAAGAGAGACATGCTGCAGAGCTGAAGAGGAAACTTGGCCTCAGCCCCCTCAACGAACTCAGGCAGAACATCACCAAGAGCTGGCAGGACGTGCAGACCTCCAATGCGTAAGTATTCCTCAGGTAGAATGCAAATCTGAGTAATCTGTTTGTTAAACCGATGGAAATGTTACAAAGCTTTCTAATTTGGGGTGCAACTGTTCAACAAGCCCACGGTTCGGGTTGTATTGCGGTTTTTGGTTATTGTTTCAGTTTGGTTTGTTTATTACTTATTATTATTTTTACTACTGTTTATTACATTTTTAAAAATGGTTTATTTATTATATGGATTACTTTTGCCAAAGTCCACATATATTGCCGCTGAGTTCCGTCTGTGTCTAGAGCGATGAAGAGTAGTGGAGAGATTACGTCCGTATAATGCAATAGAAAGTCTGAAATGAATGAGTGCATATAAATGAGGTGAGGAATATGAATAAACATAGCCTCTGCTGCTTTTTGCGGAGTGTGTCTCCTTTTTTTCAATATGCACAGAGTTAGTTGGACCCTCTATACGTCCTGAGGAGCCACTGCATTTAGACACATGCATATTCGATCTCATGCATCCCTTTCCTCTCCAGTTCCACCTATGTGACTCGTCAGTGAGTAGGTTTATTAGAAATCACACTATAGTCAAAGCTTGAATTGGCCGAAGAGCTGGATTAGGCTGTTTCCCCATAAATAGACAAGTTGAAGAGGAATTGAGCTATTGAGGGAAGTTTGTCTTGACCCCAGTAGGTGGTGATGTGTCTCAGATGCTTTATTTCCTGTTGAACTGAGTCACATACCATCACAAAACAAACTAGTCTGTGGCGTGTTTGTGGACGGATTTGAATATCAAAGAAGAGCCTGTAAATGGAAAATGAACACCGTTACAGCGCTATACATTTTGGACGTTCTCTACGCTCTACTTTTGGTGTAAATGAGATGCATACATTCTGTAATATCTGAAGACAGAAGACGACGCCATGCGCTCCTGCAGTGTTGCAACTAATAATGTTTTGGGAGATTATTGGAAAGTAAAGTTTCCTCTGCACAGGCAAATGTTTTTAATTAACCTGTTTATGCTGTTTACCTCATTCACACTGAAAAATAGTAGATCGGATTGTAACTGAGTCATGGTATGTCATGACACCATGACAACAGAATTTGCAAGAACTGAGCCTTGCTGGTCCCACTTCAAGTCCTGACGGCCCCTGGAACTTATTTCTTTCTTTCTTTGTACTTTTCAGAGGTATTTGTTTCACAGATGAGGCATATCTCAGCCAACCTTTAGCTGTGTTATACCAGAGGTGTTAGGAGACATAACTAGTTTGTTAAATGGGTGTAACAGGATGCATGCAAGAAACCAGCCGCAAAATTAGGACCTAGACTATCGCAGACATTTGTGGTACTTTCTGTTAAAAATAATATGATGTTGATGCCCACATTGCATATCGTGCAGGCCTAGGGGTCATTTTGTTGCATCTGTTTCAAGAGTTCGTTTGCATAAAGCATCATTAATGAATAATTAACATTACAAGCTTAAATGGTCCATTCCATTATTCATATTTCAAATCTTATTTTTTAGTGATGATGACTGATACTCAATGATGCAAGTGGCCTGTATTTGAAATTATTGAACACAGGTCTGCACTAGAATACATTGATGCTCACCAGCTATAAGATGCAAATCAGATTCAGGCTGACATGTATGTAAGTTGAACAAATCTGGCATGGGGGGAAAAAAAAGATTTTGTTTTTCATAATCATATTTTTACATATTGCAGCCAGAATTTCATCCTGCTGAAGCGCAAAGCATAACCTTGCTATCTCTGTTCCTAGCTATGTGAAAACCACAGAGAAACTGAGTGTGTGGAATGACAGATTTACCAGTTTGGATCTGAGTCCTCATACTGTTTGCTGCTCGCACACTGGTGATATCTGGGTTCCTGCAGTGTTTACTCTCTCACGCTCTGCTTTCACACACTCAAACCCTACCGATCCCTCTCTACCCTCACCTTCTAACTACAGTATCTTTGAGAACACTATCCTTCTCAGCAAATGGTGTTTAACGTTGAGTCTGACAGTAGGATCACCATTTATATGTTTGTGGAAGAGTCTGTTAAACAAGGCCTTCTAGTTATCATCATAATAAATATACTCTCTGTTCAGCATTTATTTGTTAGTTGTAAGTAAATATCTCCCACCCTGCTGTGATTTAGTGTCAAAAGTTCTGTGTAAGTTCTGTGGAGTCTGGAAATGAGCAAATGTGATAATTGTAGCAGTATGACTTTTGATTTATAGTGTCACGACAAATGCGACACTCATTTCTAACATACAGGGAATGGAAAACTTGCGGCGAGACTGCCCAAAGAAGTGTCCTCATATATGCTGTCTGATGTCATTCGCGTAGGTTGGAGATCAGCGCTTTTTCTTCCAACTTTCTCTCTGTAAATGAGCCAATGACCTGTTTATTTGTTTACATGTAACATGTGAAAATTTGTATTTATTTATATAAAAAGGATGTTGTGCATTACATGGGATGTGCCGCTTGTCTACCTTGTAGATCAGCCGCTACTCGTCCATGCTTATTGTGGAAGTAACCCAGAAACTGTCATGGGACGCAGGGCAGATTTTGATCAGTGAAACCAGTTTGGAACAGGTCTGTGAAACATCATGGAAATAGAAACCAAAGCTACTGATTTTTAATGCAAGCAAAACGTTGTTCATGCTGTTGCGGATGCACGGAGCTGTTGAGGACACATCTAATGAGAATAGTTCCAACTTTCGTTCCAACAAGTATACCAGCGTTTATTAATATCAGTCTAACAAATGTTTTTACCCATTATTTTATCTTCCTTTTGAATTAAACTGAAATGTGCAAAAGTTAGAAGGAGGGCAGACATAAACATGCTCTTGACATTAGAAGTGAGAAAAATACAGCTACATAAGCGATGTTTGTCATGCTAAATACCCAACGAAAAACTTCTTAACATCGATGCAATTGATTCTTTACATTGCAAACGATTTTAGACCGACACACATCACTTTAAAGGGATAAGTTTCTGATTACATATCGAGTCTGCAGTTGGATCGTTTGAATTTAACTCGATGCTGTAGATGAATTGTCTATATATTGATAATTCAAAGTGTAACAGTCTTTTGATAAAGCTTTATTTGCGTCAGTCTGATGGCTTTCCTTTATATGCCACTGACTCAACTACTCTAGCAGGATTCAGCAACAGTGCAAAAATGCTATGCCCTCTTGTGACAACAGTTATTCACTTTGTGGCTCCTCGCCTTCCTTCCTATCTATCAGTCACTTTGTTTTTTACTTCCTCTCTCTGTCTCCATCCAGCATCAGTGACACACATTCCCCTACACTTCCTCTCCTAACACTCTTCGATATGATTATCTTTACTTTCTACTTTTCGACTACTGGCCTTGCTAAAAAAGATTTCCTCAAATTGTGTATTGAAATTAACCAAAGTAAATGAGTATGGTTTGATGTAATTGTCTTGGTAGAGAGTCTGGCCTGCATGATCTTTGATGTCAGCATCAACATCACATTGTGTGCACTCGCAGTTTTACTAGCACAGCGGGTTTTTATGCTCTTGGATTTCCTCAGGAACCATGGTCTTCATTTGGCAATTTGTTTGAATTTTGACTTCTATAGATGAATACTGCACAATTATTCCAAAAGATTTATATTGCAATTCTTTTTTTTGTTTTGCAATATAAACGTGGGTCTATTCTGAGTTGATTGTTTCCCCAGTTGCTCAGTTTTTATAATAAGAATGAATGGAATTTTCTATCTGACTGCTTGTGAAATGAATTGGATTAGTGAGATCCCTCCGCTTGATTAAAACAATGTAACCCTGACAGACACAACCACTCCCGCTCTTGACTTCACACTCTTTCCAGTTTGGTATTTACTGTTCACTCTTGGGCCGAATCGTTGGGGAGTATAATAAACATTATGAGGCAGACAATTTGCTCTTGATTTCTGCGCACTTACACACACGCAGGAATGCACAAGCTGGCTATTTGTAGTCACTGAAACATTGGCACATACAAAAAAAGTGGCTGTTTTTCAATCTTGTACACACACCCAACTTCTGCCTGGCAACCAGACAGACAGCTCAGATTGCTTGGTGTTGTAGAAACGAGTGGGAGGAGAAGAATGTGAGAGAGAGAGATAAGGAAAGAGGAAGAGAGGCTGTGTTTTGCTTAGTCACTTGCGAGACTTCCTGAACTACACAAAGAATTAAAATAGGTTATCATTTATAAATGTGTTGGAGACCCCCGGTATGTTGCTATGAAACTGAAGTGGGCAGAGAGTTAGTCAGATCGAATTGATTATCAATTCTTTTGCACAGATGTAAAGCCCTAGCAACAATCATTTCAGATAATGTATGCAAACTCGACACAGAAAGGACCAGGCCAGCAGAGGATTTGAATCTAGGACTGTGTTGCTGTGAGGCAATAGTGCCACCCTGTTTTCTTCCTCTTGACATAGAGAAATAGTGTAATTATTAAGATAATAGCCACAGATCTTTTTCCAGTTTTCTTGTATGAAATGAAAGAAACTGGCTGAGATTAGCAACATCATTTAATTGTGCATTCCTCTGGCACTACGTCAAAATATAATGTGTTTTCTGTAAGCCTTTGTAGTATTGTTGAAAGTTTTGATTGTTTTAAATAAGGTGCCGCTGCTTTGCTTTACTAGTTAGTTAGCTTTCACCTTTAAATATACAAATGATAAATTGACAGCCCGCAAGCAGCACAGTGAAGTTCTCACCGCACGACACAGGGTTTGATTCATAGCGGAGGTCTCTCAAACCATCCACAAATCCAAATTTGTGGTAACCAGTGAACACATTTCGCCCATATGTAGGCCATGTGCGTATGTGCGTGTGTGGAGGCGCGAAGCCCTTCCTGCGGTAAAACAGGAGAGGAAAGAAATTCAGCGCAACCATAAATGATAGCAAAACACAATAGAAAGTCTCACACTATGCTGCACATAAAAATGGTTGATTTTGCTGCTCACTGTGTTGGGATATTGATGACATTCATCAGGGTCAGGATGTTTTCTCAGTGTGACTTAAAAACATTGACACTCTGGAATTGAAGATCGCCTGTCATTTTTGTGTCATGTGCTTACTGAGCTATATTGGCTCTTTTATTGTGCACAGCAATTGGCAGAAACCCATGTCCTTTCTTTTTCTAGAAACCATACCAGCTTGACTGCGTGTATGTGTGTGTATGTTGACAGGTTCTATGTTGTATGTTTGAGAGTTGTTTATGGTGTAAAGCATTGGGTGTCATGTTCTCCAATAACAGTTTGCTACACTATGTTTTTTTTTCACTAAAGTCTATTGATCGGCTGCACTCCACACAGACCTGTAGGGAACTGGAACACACCCACAAGATCCTTTAACAATCAGAAAACACAAGTACGATTTGGCAGTATTTCCTGAATCATTTAGGATATAATTGTCACTCTTGGGTGATTTATTTATTTATTGGAAAATTCATCAAATTTATGTTTTCCTCTTTGGAGCAAGCAGTTTGTTTGTTTATTTTTCACTTAACAGGGCTGTAGACCTTTGAATGATGAACACCTATAGATCCATGTTATGTCTTCAACATTACAAAGATAAAAATTCTGCACCCCATAGTACAAGTATCTTGTGGATTCTGAAGTAGAACTTTGTTATCCTACAATGACATTAATGTTAATTTTCTGTAGGTACGATTTTTCTCTCCAAAGGCCTGCATGTAAATCTTCACAACATTCTCTCAATTACTTCATGTTATTGGCATACACCGCACAAGAAGGCTGCAGGAAGTTATTATAGGATAGAGATCCATGAAAACATGCAGAAAACATTCAGTTTCAAATATCAGAGGAAACAGTTTCTACTTCAGGTAGTGTACCTTTTAGAGGCTTCAAAATGTGGGCCATAAAGTGAGTTTTAGTGAGTTTTATCCTCCCTACAGACTCTAGGATGGCCAGAGGATGTGCATGTGAACACCACAAAATGCTCCAGCTTACAAAAATGCTATCAAGCAAGATCGGATGTAATTTCCTCGTAAATCATTGCATTTTGTAAAATGACCATATCACTTAGAAGGTAATACATAAAGCTTCCTCCCTGGGTTCAGGTAAAAAATGACAACGATGAAGTGTAAAGAATATGAATATCAGCAAAAAAAAAAAGCAGTTATACGGAGATAAAACTGTTAGAATCCAAGTACGAATCTCTTTGCTGTACTGTTTATATTGAGTGCGTCTCTCTTTCCCTGTGTCATTATCCTGCTGTTGTGTCTTCAGATATGTGTCTGCCACAGCCACTTGGGATGACATTGTCCACTCTGAAGCGTGAGTTGACACCTTACACTTTTACGTTCTTGGTATGTTTTATTATTGAATTAAGGTTCCTTTCCTTTTGGTTTTTTGGGTTCTTTTCTTGATCTCTATGTGTTTCCTTGTTTAGATTTGCCAGATGCTGTGTTGGTGAGGGCGTCTTTTGGTTCTGTTAGTAGCTTCTGAATTCTTTTTTCACAAAAAACTTTGAATAAGTTGCTTTCAATAAGTTGTCCTGTTTGTAGTTCTTAACAATTCCATCGCTGAGAGCCTGGAATGTGGGACCAAAGACGGAGTTTCTTATGTGTGTTGCGAAATTATTTGAGTGATCAAAAACACACAAAATGATAAATTAATAATGTCTTTTAAATGGTCAGTTTGGAGTAGATGGCTAATTTGGCTTTATGTTGTAGTATTTACAGATTTTTAATAAGCTCTTTAAGTGCAATGCAATAGTTTGAGATAAAAACTCCAGCCAATGTGGAGTTACAGCTGTGTAGTGTCAGACATGTTGATGGACACGATCGCCTTGGTGCTGTGCCACATAAACAAATCTTTCAATTTGAACTAGTGCCAAATTCAATCTCACCTGGTCAGTTGTTACAGCAGTAGTTCTTTTAACCTACTGTACATAGCACATACTCTGTCAGTTACACTGGAAAGAAAATGATTACACCACCTTCGACTATTTTCACCATTAAATGGAATTAAAAAGGAATATATCTTTTTGTAGATTTTTTTTCTTGCTAACCTACAAACAACACTCATTGTTTCAGCTGCCATTGGACAGGCTAAATGTGCTGAAATATCAGTTAAAGGTCTTTGATTATGGAAATATCTATTGCAGTTAGCTCATCTTGTATCGTTTGGGCAAACGACAAAGATATCCACTGACTGATCACAGCCGAGTGATTGTACTGAAGGCTTTTGACAGCTGTCGAAGTACGTTGGATTGTTTCATCTTTCTTTCCACCTTGTTCATCTGTTCCACTTTTTGGAAAAATATCTTCAAAAACACAGAAAACCCAGGACGTTTCTTCTACGGAATTTTGGAAGATTCATGTTTTTGTTTTGTTTTTCGAGAGGAGTGCAGAGATAGTCCCACTCAATGACAACACAGATAGGTAACAACCCAGGCGCCCCGTTGACTCACTTGTTAAAGTGCGTACCATATAACAAAGTGCCATGGCTTCAGTTCCGCATGTCATCCCATCTCTCAGCCCTGTCCTTCCTGTCTGTCTCTTTGCTGTAACTATCAAGGAAAGCAGAAAAAGCCCCTAGAAAAGCCAAAAAGAAAGTTAACAACCCAACATTTAACTACGTAAAAGTGTAACGCTGACTAAAAAAATTGCTAACCTTTAAAGATGAACACCAGTACCTGCATTTAGTAAGTGTTCACACAATATTAAAGATACTGCATACAGCAGACTTCTAGTTGGAGGATGGCAAGAACAAAACCATTTCTCAAAATGGTCCATCTTTAGTCCTTGATGAAGTTTGCACAGACACCTGAAGGATCTTGCAACGAACTGGAAGGTTTTGTTTTTTGGCATGAATGCCAAATATTGCATTTGACGAATCCCCAACCAAATCCATCTCCAAAGCAAATCCATCCTGACTGAGGCATGATGGTGGAAGCATAACGTTGTGGGGATCTTTCTCTTCAGCATGGTTTGGGCAACATGTCAAGACTGAGGGGAGGAATTGAAGGAAGGAAGTACAGTGAGGCATTGGAGAAGAATCTGCTGAAATCTGCAAAATGTCAGGAAATGGCTCAGAAATTCATATTCCAATAGGACAGTGATCCCAAGCATAAGGCCAAAACTATAATGGAGTGGCTTGATAGAAACAAGGTGGATGTTCTGTTGTGAGTCAAACCCTGGAAATAATCAAATTGAAAAACTATGAAACAACGTGAGCTCTCCATCAGCGAAATCCTGCCAATCTCTCCCAGTTTAAACAGTTCTCCAAATCCAGGCGTGCCAAACTTGTGAAGAGCTGCCCAAAAAGACTCCAGTTGCAGCCAAAGGTGTTTTGACCAAGTGTTTACCCTGTGGGTGTGTATTTTTTAAGAACTGTGTAAATTTCAGTTATGTCAATTAAATGCTCTCTTTTTTCCCCTAATTAAAATAAATTCACTGCATTTTTTTTTTTTCGTTCATAGTCCTTTGATGGCTGTTTTTAGATTTCAGTGTTGTGTTGTGTGGCAGAAACTCAGTGCAACTCTCAGTATAGACTGTCTATATATGTTATTTACCTCATTTATTTGCACTCCTATTCTTTTGACTTTCTATTGTGTTACGCTGTTGTTTATGTTCTGTCCTCTCTGTTTGACTGCTCCACACACACACGCAGTGCTCAGCAGAATTGTAACGTTATGTTACTGTTACTTAAGTTATTGGTTAACTTGGCATAATCAACATTTGTTTTATTAAATACAAGGCACAGTCAATATAATCGATACCTTGATGCAATAGATGAATCGTTACACTCCTAGTTGACAATACTAAATTAGTTTGATATCTGAGAGATTTTGACAATTCAGGGAAAATTTATATTTAAAAAAACAATCAAAATATGATGCCAATTTCCCATTATGTTTTTTTTTTCCTTCAACTGATTTTTAGCTTTCACTTCCATGTCGGTGTAGGATTTTTTTTTATAAATAATGTGTTCCATAATGTTTCCAGAAAAGCGATGCAGGAAGTCCTGTGTTACATGACAAGGATTATCCTTAGGTCACCAGATTATCGAAAGGTTTGTTGTGATTAACAGAAGTAAATGGTGGCGCACGCTGGTGATTTTTGTGTTCAAGCAGCTTTTTACTGCTAAATTCCTATAATGCTTCTGTGTGAGTACTAACACTGTTTGGTGAGAAACTCAAATTTGAATCAGTGTGAGGTTTTGTCCACTGTGTTCAATGGTTTGGTCTAAATTGTCTCACTCTGTCTCCCTGTTGTCCACTTTCCTCCTCTGTTATCTCTCCATTCACCTCGTCTCCCCTTTCTTTCTTTTTCTCCATACCTTTTATCGTCACTCTCCCACTTTCTCCCTTCTCTGCATTCCGCAACAACCGCCTTCCTCTTTTCTTTTCTATTGTCTTCTCTCTCCAGATACAAGAAGACTCAGGAGACTCTTTCTCAGGCAGGACAGAAGACAACTGCAGCTCTCTCCACTGTGGGCACAGCCATCACAAAGAAACTGGGCGACATGAGGTATGGCACAGCATAGCAGCCAAAATGGCCACATTGGGTTCGTTACAAGAACAAATGAATGTAAGGGACAGTGTTTTGGGAGAGTTATTACTCCACTATTCTATCTCAGATAGGATTGTTCAACAGGTCCCTCCTGATTGTTGTGGTGGATAGAGTAGGAAGTAGGAAAGAGGAAGGGGATTTATGTCAAAGTATCTTTTTATCTTTCAGCCTTGACTGTGTCTCAATGATAGTCTGCACTATTTATTCATCTTCAAAGTTTAGTTTTTCAACAATAAATAAGCAAGAACTCTGATCATTTCTCCCTTTTAACTAAAATGAAATGGTAAAAGATGTACATTATGACATGCTAATTTGAATTTTGAAACGGTATACTGTAAAGTTTTTGCTCAAAGCCACCAGTTAAATTACTCAATGCTGGGTGCCATTCCACCACACTAAGTCTTCCATGACTTGGTTGTGCACTTCTGACACAATTGGCAGTGAATATAGGCGTGATCTTTATTGCTGCAGTTGTGACTTAAACTGATTCCTCAGGAATGCTTGCATAGAGTAGGAGGAGAGGAACTAGAGGATAGCAAGCATTCCCCTTTTTCGTTTGTGAAAGGAGGTGGATGGTGACATCACACATAACCATGGTAGCATTGTATCCTTGGGCTTGTGTCCACACTGGTGTCCTGAAAAGATAAAAATTTGAATCAGATGAAGCATACCTCAACTTGAAGTATTTACAAAGAATGTAAGCGCACGGGAGTTAATACAGTGACACTGTCCACTGTTCATGGATCAGACAAATTCACCACTACAAGAACAATGGATCAGCTTCTCCTGACAGCTTTCCTGAAGCATTAGCTAAACTGCCATAGATGAGCCATAGAACTGATGTCAGCCTTAGCCAGCATCAGTCAAATATTTGTGTATTTACTGGACACATTTGAAGCTGGAAAGTTCCTTTTACCAAAGTGAAGCGTCAACGTTATTTCCATTTTACATCTCCTCAAAGATGTGAATCAGTTTTCCGCGCAGTTTCCAGATCCTCAGTTATGATCCTCACTTTGTCGTAGATAAGGTTTGTATAAATAACATTAATCTCAATACGGACCTAATCATAGCACACATGTGTATTTTAACATGGGGAATGATGACAATCTGGTTGACTCACACAACTGTCTGTGGTTTTATTCATGTTATCATCAGTCGCATAAATGTGTGTTTGCACAACAAAAGGACTATAGTGTGTGTGTGTGTGTGGCTGTTTGTGAACCCATTATTGTAATCCAGTAGTTTAAACCCAGTTTCCTCTAGGCCCACTTGTTTTTTCCGCCTCTTCATCTTGTATGTTTTCCTGTCCTCAGTCTGTTGTGTTTCGTCTGTATGTCAGTGGTGGTCAGACGCCATTGTAGTTCAAGATCCACCTCTGCCAATTTTTTGCTTGCGGGTAAAGTTCTCGTTTAAGATCAACAAACTTTTCTCTCTGGTCCACCTCCACAGACATGCAGCTTCGGTGAACAGGACTAAATGGAGTGTGATCGAGTTGTCTGTGTTTATGTGTCTGTCCTGAGACAGATTGGAGACCTTTCTAGGGTGTACTCTGCCTTTTGCCCATTGATTGCTGGGATTGGCCCCAGCTTCACCACGACGCTAACATGGATGAGCAGTATAGATAATAGATGAATAGATAATTAATCACAAGAAGGCATTGATCATAAACACATTCTATGCTTGCATCATTTTTTTCTGTTTTCTGTCCAATTTTATTAACGAGTAAGGGTGCAGTTGTGATGCGACATCTCCTACTTTGGAGTTAACCTTTAATAAATATGCTGTCTCTGCTGACACAGCATGATTACTGAGTACAGAGGAAACTCACCACTGCTAACCAACACTTCTCCACCCAAATTATTTCCTATTTTCAGTGATGATATTTTCTTTTTTTGTTTTTTTTCGTGTTGTTATTAAGCATTTCAGTTGGTGATTGTGTCCTGATGGTTTTGCTTTTCGCTTACGCTCTCTCTTTTTTTATTGCTGCCTTGGTTTGATCTGCAGAGCTCTTCCTTTCTCTAATTCCTTTAGGTAAGACTACCATGTCAACATCCCAGCTAAATATTTGATTGAAGCTTTAAATTTATCTAATTTTCCTATGTAAAGGTTCATTTGAATTCTTAATACTTTGATGTCTGCTGGGCCCAAAGTAACTCTGTTTTGTTTTGTTTTATTTCTGAATCCATAACTGAATATAGTTAGTGTTGTCTTAGATTTAGCCTCTTTGGAGGAATTACTACATTTTAATGCCTTTTCTAATTGTAAATGGGCATTTTCTGAAGGTGCTACACTTAGCATTTTAACATCAATGTCATGTTAAGTTTGAAATTCATGATTACGGTGTAATTATAAAATTTCCCAGGTTATTGGCTAGACCATGATCACCCCACTCCAACCAAATTGACCAACCAACAAACGTTCGATTCAGTAATGTCAGATTTAAGGTATACCTTGTCAGACAAAGGTATACCTTTGTCTATGACTTGGTGCAAACATTCTACATGTATTGCATTTTATTCAAATTGATTCAAATTTGTAAAAGGCCATGTTAAAAACAGCTTTGGAAATATTTCAAAATCAAGTAAGACACAAATGGTTAAGCCAGATTTCATTAAACAAATCACTTTTTGTGATATCTTGCTAAGTGACGATTGTTCCAAGGAACATAGCCTCCTTGGTGGTGATTATGTAGCATTTAATATGAGACATCAGCATCATTAATGTAAACAACTTAAATAGTTTCATTCTTCCATAGCGCACATAATGATTTTCCTCTGTGACGCACTAATTCTTATTTATCGGACTACAAAAATATGAAATGTTTTAACTTTAAAAGTGACATATTACTTTTATAGTTACTTTCTCCTCCGTTTTGTTTTTAGTGTACATTTCAATATTTCATGAATTTCACGACATTTACATCCAAAGCTATCTGCTAGTTTGAAGTGCAAACTGCCAGTCTTTCCTGTTCATGGTCATTCAAATAAATGTTAAATGTATGAATGTTAAAAATGCTCAATGTAGCACACGTAATCAACAAAAACTGAAGACACAATGTACTTATTGACTGCTCTTGTGACTGTGTGGCCACTGATTTTCTGCTTTTTAACACTTGCGCTTCTCTGTCTCCCTCCTTTAATGCTTACAAAGTAGCAACTATTCCATTCGCCACTCGATAAGTATGCCCGCCATGAGGTAAAGTAACACACCAACCTGCTTTTTGTCCTGCTTCAAAATTGCGCACACACATAATATCTGCTGCTCTATGTGCCTGTTGTGATTCTGCTTTGCCATGATTTCTCTTATCTCAGGATGACCACCTACTTGAATAAAAGTTAGATACATTTGGCTCATGTTGTGGAGGAAAAAACGTTGATATATACATATAAATAATATATGTGTGTCTGTGAATATTAAATTTTCTTTGCCTTGAGCAGGTTTGTTTTATTTTGTTCAGTTCATTTTTCCAGCATATATGCAATGTTCTGCTGGCTGAATGCAAATTAAATTTCTTCTTTGATGCCTGATATATTTTCAGTGGTTTACATAGCATATAGCAATTATTTTAAGATACCGTTTTAATCACTTCATGTTACTTTCTGCCTCCTTTGTTTTTAGCGGCTGGAGTGACATACATGTTGTCATTGTGTGTAACATTAATTATTGTTTTTGAGTGTAATGCTGCATCTCTGTTACAGAAACTCACCAACCTTCAAGTCATTTGAGGACAGAGTGGGAAACCTCAAGGTGAGCACACAAGCCCAAACAAACCCCATAATGTATTTTTCTGCAGTAATACAAATCATGCGGAGGTACAATCGTTTTGAACATGTTTGTCATGAAGCCATCATATATCGGGGTTATGTCGCAATTTGATAATGCCAATGTGAATTGCTGGGAACTGACCAAACACTTGCGGAGCAACGCAGATGTGAACATACAGCACTCATACAGATGATTAAAAAAAAAAAAAAATGCACAGACTTAAAATATGGTATGTGTGTTAAGTAAAAGCTGTTAGGAGTAACGTTCTTTTCAACATGTAAATTTGGTTTGTTTATTTTTTAAATGTGGAGGGCAAAAGTAGCTATTTTTACATAACTTAAATTTTAATAATTTAAACATAATTTATGAAGTATTTTTTGTAGTGTTTGTGGATTATTAATGTGTAGCCTTTTACATTGTGTGGAGAAGATTTTGGAGTCAAGGAGCATGAGAAAAATGACATCACAGCAAGTAGAAGTTAAAAAAAAAATCACAGTGGGCTCATGTGGATTGTTACTATTCTGGGATCTAAACGGTTAGCAAACATTGATTTTTCTGATTGGTTACGCTGGTTCCACACGGGAGGCGAGGCAGCAGAGCAAAAGGCAGAATGATGCAAAAGATATTTGCGAAAAACATAACATCAAGACTGGTCGTGTGAGGCAGCGAAAACGAAAATCGAATGAACTTACACTATTTTAACATTATTTCACGAGCATGTGCTTGCCTGAAGTACAGTCTGGCATGAAGAGCCAAAAAAGCCCAGCTCACAACATGCTCTATTACTCGCACTACAATTGCAACAGTGACTTGAACACCTAATAATATATATACTGTAGGTATTTTCTTACCCCGGTTTACTCAGTGGGACACCTTGCAGTCTTTATTTCCCACCATTTTTCAGGTCTGGCTTGTACTCAATTGTGGCTACTCAAAGCAACTCTTTCACAAGTTATATTGCAGATTATAAAGTTTTGTGTGGAAAAAAAACTGTCATTCACTCAAACAGACACACACACACATACACACACACACACACAGACTGGTGAAAACACTGTCATGTATTTTGTCCATTTTTAGTTACGATAGTGGGGACTTGCCTTTGTGTTATGTGTAGACAGCGTATTAGGCTATAGTTGTTAGTCACATGTTCTGTTGTTTACAATAAATCCGTCAACTCTCAGTTGTGGTTCGAGTGCACCCTTGTTATACATGGGAGGTACCTCCGGATGTAACGCACATACTGTATATCGCACATTCACACATTGAACTTCTCACACACACTCCTTTGATCGGACATTCACACGGGTACAATGTTTTTTAGTGCTGTGTGTGCTTTTAGTATGCCAGCTCTTTCAGTGATGTACCTCTAAGATTATGAAGTTGCAAATTCGAGTGATGTCATCACTCGAATTTGCAACAACTCCATAATCTTAGAGAATTTGGCTCCATAATTTTTTTTACCTACAGTGGCCCAAGTACACCGTTGTAGAAATGTAACATTAGAAAATGTAAATCTGAAAGAATTCTATAGAATTCTGTTCAAAGCCCTGTGCTGCACATGATCTAGCAAAGAGCCCCATGCGAATCACAACCGGCAGGTTGGCCACAACTGGGTTAGTTTGAGTGAGATAGCAAGTAACAATTAAGACATTATTTAGTATCAAAAAGTTTAAGATCCATCTTTGAAAAGTCTTAAACAAAGCTGATATAATAGATAAATAAATAATAAATAATTCACGTAAATAATAAAATGTTCAAATTTAACTTTTCGTAGAAACCCAGACACACTCCTAATTAACTTGAATGAATAAATTGTTGAGGACAGAGGATTTCAGAGACAGCCATTGAGGAGAGCAGACATATTCCTGGCATAAATGCCATTTTGGTGGCCTGTACACAGTTGTGATATGTTTTGTTCACACCACAATATGAGAAGACTGCCAGTGGAGATTAAATAACACAATATGGCCGCCAGTTCAGTCGCGGGCATTCAGTGTGGAGCTGGTGTAACAATGTTTACTGTGTCTTTTGTTTTTCTATGTTTACAGTTTTGTATTTTACAATGACATTTGACAGGACATACAAAACAATACAAAGAGAATACAACACAAAGGTTTAATAACTGGTGTGTCATTTTAAGCCAAGAGTTGTTTTTGGATGATGTGTTCATTTCTGCCTCTTCTTACCTCAGGAATGATGTCGTCTTTTGCGGCGGAGGCGTGGTCTTCTCCGGACGACAAACAGAAACGTTCTGTCTTTATTTCCCATCCCAGTCTTCCTCCTTCCTCTCTCATCATTCTTCGTCCTCTCTCTTCTTTTGTCTTCAGTATAAGGTCGTTGGAGGCAGAGGAAACGGGGATGCTGTCAGCTCCCCCACCGACACCACCCCGACTCAGGAGAACCCGCCTTTCTGAACACACCCCTCCTCCCCCTCCTCTTCTTCCTCTGCGCTGCCACCTTCCTCACGACCATGACTGTACAGTTATCACCTCACATCACTGAGTCAGCCTTGAGCTTCAACCCTCCATCTCACCAACTCTCTGCTAAACGACCACCCTGAGGTCTGTAAACCGCAACATTTGGAAGCAAAGGACTCACCAGTTGATGTGGGACGAGCGGTCTGCTGAACCCATCATTACCAGTCCCACGATCACCATTCTTTTTCGTCATTAATTGGGAAAATATTTTGTTTAGTTTTGTATATTTAGCGCCTCATTACTCCAGTTACATCACAAAACTTTACTCCAACCCCCCTTTTTCAGAAAGAGTCATAATTTTAGACTTCAGATGTCTTCATAATACCTTATTGCCGATCCAGTCCAAGCCAATCACTTGGTTTCATGAAGGTTTCAAATTACTAAATTCGATGAGAAATGTACTCTTGACACTGTGATTGGGGTTTGTAGCCCCTGCTTTAAGGACACTGAGGCTGGAAGGAGGATTTGGGGTGGTGTCAGTAGGTTTGGTTGTTTATTTTCTACTTAAACCTGCTGTTTCTCTCTGCTTTGCTTCCTGCTACTGCTGGATACTCTAATCACACTGCGAATAATGCAAGAAACAAGCTGCTGGAGCTTCTCTCATGTCCTCAAACACTATAAAAATTGTTTCCACTGGCTGTCTTACTTCCACTCTCTGTGAACAGACTAATATTTGCAGGGAGAATGTCAAACATTTGACTTTGGAGATTGATTCAGCACATTTTGGTTCCAACACCAACCATTGCTAGACACACATGCTCATCTCATCACATGTTCAACCAAACCGATCGCACACACGGCGGAGGTCAGCGTAAATTCACTCCAGGATGTAAAAACAAGAAAAATCTTAAACCATTTTTGTATTATAAACTATTTTACACTGCTTGCATAACCTTTTTACATAACTTTTATCTTTATGTATAAATATACAGTATATGAATTAAAACTATATTGTAACTGATGCTGCCAAGACGTAGACATCAGGTTGACAGTTAAAAATAACAGTGTGAGGTAAAAGGAACTTTAAAAATGTGGAATATAAAGAAACACTGGGTCGGTTTCACAGAAACGCAGAAGTTTTGGGGTAATTCATAAAGAATCATACTAATTACACAGCATTATGCTAAGTAGGAGCTGTGATAAACAAAGCATGTTGATAAACCTGATGTGAAGTAGCATTATTGCACATTTTATGCTGTGTTGGGAGACAATTTTGGTTTTATGATAAATCACAATTAATGGCTGCATATCTCAAAATTTAGTTCACAGTCTCATGCTGTCTTCATTCTTATTCTTATTCTTATAACGTCATGCATGTGAACGTGATGTCTAGTTTACATTGTCCTTCCCCCTCTATACAAATGGATGCAAACGTAATCCTTCGGAATTTATCGTAGCTCCTGCTGCTGGTTGAGTAAGAGTTTGAAGGAGAGGCGTGAAGCTTGAAATGATAGAATTTTACACATTCTCATATTTGCTGCATCTTTAGAGTGCAATAGATCCAAGTTTGATCCATCAACTCCTTCCGCTTTTGAGGATTTTCACTTCACCAGAGGTGTGCTTCTCCAAAATGAAACTATGTATTAGTCACTCACACATGGAAGCCAAATACCGTTTGAGACTGCTTGGATTTCATACATTACATTTAGCATGTATTTTTGCGTTAAATTGCACGTGCAAATGGGGAAATCCCTGAGTCGCTCTTCTTCCAGGACAAATGTTGAAAGACACTGGCAGCAGATGTTTATGAATGATGGAACATGGCTGCATGATGCTGTTTTCCCATACTGACACATTGAATGACAGTCTTTTATGAATTACCCCCATTTCTGAACATCATGTTTCATTGTTTAAAGTCATTTTGCAACCTAAAATCCGTTTTACTTCACATTTTGAGAAACTGACCCAGGAAGAATGAACAAGCTGTGGTCTGAGCTAGAAGAAACTGATTTGAACTGGTTTTAGACAGAATACTGGAGATGTCTACGAAGATTCTTAGTCATTTATCAAGGTCATCCAAGGAGGGTTAAATTAAAGGCAAATTTTGACTCGGTGGAATCCACTTGAAGATATTTTACCCCTCATCTAAGGGGCTTCTTTAGTTGAAATCTTGGAAATCTGGAGGTGTGGTTGATCCAACGTGAACTGCAGCATGTGAACATAAATCAAATGTATGCTACCTGCTGAATGTCAAAGCGTCTCTCGCGGCCTCACTCTCACTAAATCGTTCACTACGTATTATTTAATAATGGTAGAAATAGATGTTTTCCCTTGGTTTTTATTTGTAAAGTCAAACACAACAGGTCAACCGAAGGAGGGAGATGAGCTTTGAATGTCTCAAGTCTGATCAGTTCTACTTGTGCAAAAATACTGTCAGAATGTTGGCAGCAAAACCCAAAAACACACCCGTACATACACATAACGCACTCCTGTGAATGCACACTGAAGTTGTGTTTACACTGCGGGGTGCAAGTAACCCATTCCCAATTATTGATCATAACAGAAATCTTGTGAACACGTTAAATCAGGTGGAATCACATATTTTCACCTAAACACGCAGACTGGAAGTTCCTCAGGGCCTGAAGATGAATCCTAAATGCAGAAACTAAAAAAAAAAGGAAGAAAATTGTAGTTTGCATATTTTACTCTTGCATTTGTGCACTCATCCGGCTTCAACACACCCCTAGCTCTAACAAACTGCTTGTGCATAGTTGGTTATATCAACCCTTTTAAACGCTGCACAAAGTTTTGTAGCACTGTCACTTTTTTCCTCTCAAACATGAAGTAGAATATTGTATTAAAGTCTTTTTCTTTTCTCTGCACTCTGAAAGATACCGTTACAACGGCTTGCCTCTGTTTTCTTGAAATGCCACTCATTAAAATTGCCTAAGAAAATGTATGATGCCATAAAAATATGTCCCTATGCCATCACTCGACAATGTTTCCAGCCAACAGAGACGTGCAAAATTGTCTCTTGTGTTGCCAAATTGCTTCCGAATATTTACGTAGCTAGGCTGATTCTGATGATCGTGGAGAAACTTGGTGCTTTTACATGCCAGCTAAAATTTTATTTGTACTTAGAGTAGATCATGTTAACATCACAGTCGAATTGAAAGTATAAATTGATGTAATTGAAGTAACGAGCTAGATTGTGCGAATTCAAAAATGCTTTATTTGGGCGCCTAAACACCATAATCGCATGCATTTTCTCAAAGCATTGTGTATATTGTGAGAACGGAGAAATCCTATTAAATCCATCCATGCATAGAGCAAACAATGGGAGTATAGCATGCGTGTAAATGTAGTGACTAAAGTTGACATTGTTTGCCATTACTTTTGGCGTAATTTCTGGCCCATGTTTACCCTAAAAGTTGCTCCTGTATCCTGGCTTGTTGATTAACGAAAAGATATAATGGTTCAGTGCAATTCTACAAAATACAAGACGGGCGGGTTGTTGAGACCGTATAGCATTGTGAATAACTGATCCTGGGGGTTGTGAAATGATTTCTAGGCCATCAAACAACAAGAGTAGAAAATTTGAGGATTTCGTTTAAGAATGATGTTTAACTACATTGAACAGATAACAGAGCCAATCCAACTACAGTCAAACCGCTTCAGAAGTGTTGCCAATGTATCATAACTTCAGTGTTTTCTCTTGTTTTGTTTCTATGTTTGTGTTGATCATTTTGGTAGTTTGGTAGATGATCTAGGTTTCCTCCTTTTGGTAGAGGTAAACTGCCAAGATTTCAATATCTGTTACAAAATTAGCTCACTTTCCGCTTTGCCAAAACAAAAACGCACACTACAGCCAGTATGAATCGGAATTTCTTTGTTTTGCTATTGGCGCCGTGCATTGTGTTTTTCTCAAATATGTTGGAATAAGAGTTTGACTTTTAAGGCCGAGTATCAAAATAAAAGTCTTGTTAAAATTTATCTGTCCGTCTAAAGCTGGAAATCTGACACGTGTGAAAGCTATAAACTAGGCTTTTTTTCTTTTCTTTTGGTTGCCAATGGGAAGTGCAGCACAAAGCCCCTGCAAAAGGCTGAATGCTTCAGCAGTTGGGAGAAGGTTAGACTCATAGCTTTATTTAGGTTCTAGGGTGAGCTGATGTAGTCATTAAAAGGGATCAGAGTTGAAAGAATATGCTGATTGAAATAATAACATGTTTTGGTTTTGTTGTATATGTTTGGATATCAGTAAAGCATTCCTTTAAATGAAAAAGTGATTGATCATCTGTTCTTGATTTTCCTCACACAACTGACAAACATATTACAAACACATAACAAAAATCCAGAAAAATCAACACGCAAAACACATTCAAACATTTTGGTCCTGGATTTCATATTAAAGGTCCTTTACAAAGTCTTGGTAAAATGAATACTCTGCAAAAAATGGAAATGCCATAAAATATATTTTTTTAACATATCTTACGTCAGATAGTACGACTCTTTCAGCAATGTTCAAGCTCTTCTCAGGTATTACTATATTTTTTAAAATGACTGCTTATTTAGATTTTAAACACTTTGTTGTTGACTTAGAAAATATTCTTAAATTCTTGTTAAAGAATTTGTCTGCACAGAAAACTCTTAGGTGTGACAGAAAACGCACAGCTGAGCCCAATGGTTTGATCGAAAACTCTACTTAACAATGCATAGCATAATCATAGATTCCATATAGAATTAATATCTATAAATTCTAAAGCAGAGAATGTACTGTAGGTATCTTCCGTAGCCAGAGGCTGCTGTCCACAGTTAAGCTCACTCAATTTCCCCAAAGTGTGGATGGATGGATAGATAGATGGCTAGATAGATGAATAGATAGATAGATGATAGATAGATGAATAGATAGATAAGAGGAAATTGTAATACTTACAATGCAGTACTGTACATGCTAATTTAGCACCAGTCCACTTTTTTTTAAGTTGTTCATAGGTTGCAGATGCACTTTTCAAGACTTTTCTCCCATCCCACCCATACATCAATTTTCATCAATTTTCTTACTGCTGACAACATAATAAATAAGTTCACATGTTTATGGCACTAAATACATGCTTACAATAGAGCAACAAGCATCGAAGATTGAGAATTGATGGTGAAAGTTGACACCCAAAAATCGTCACAATCTTCAATTTTCAGCTAAATTTCACTTTTGAGAATTCGCTCATAAAGAGACCAGCAAGGAACATTTTCTGTTTGAAGTGTGTGTGTGTGTGTGTGTGTGTGTGTGTGTATTAAAGCGAGAAAGCGAGTTATCCCTCACGAGACAAAACTATGTCTTTGACATCAGCCACATGGCATTGAAAAGGCGTTTTACTGGAACCAGAGTGCCTTCGGTCACACTATTGTAAGCCTTTCATTTCACCTTTAGATGGCGCTGCTTGTTGAGTTAGGGACCTCCTCAGTTTTTGAGGAACATGTAATAAAAAAACATGACATTTCGGCCAATAATTATGAGACCTGGTGTGATCCAGAATAATTACAATAATGTATTTTGTTTATGTAGCATTTTTATCAAACTCAAGGTCGCTCAACAATAAATTCAGACACTGGCCAAATCAGCAGCGACAAAGCAAGTTGGATTTACAGATGTGAAGGCATGAATAGGGTGAAGGACAAGATGTGTTGAGTTGTTGCTGGAATTCAGAAATGGAGGAAAGTCACAAAGGGAATGTGGAATTCACTTTTCGATGGGGGGGGGGCATTAACCAGCTGACGTGCAAGTCAAAGCCTTAAGGAATCTTAAGCGGAAAAACTGCAGCTGCTTTTTAATGGTTTCTACATGATGATGAAATAGCATTCAGCGTTTACAATATGTGTGTTGCGATGTTAATGAAGAGTTGGTGAAAGAGATTTAAAACTACTTATGATCTAAGATTTTAAGTATGACAAAGCTCACATTTTATTTATTTTGCTGTTAACCCTTTAAACACTGGCAAATTGTTAATTGAGTCCGCTTTATCATTAATTTTATCATTTAATCATTTCAAGGACTATGGATAAATGTAATAATTTCCTTTCACATTCGTACCTTTTCGCATCTTTTTGAAAGAACATTAACACCATGCATAGCAAGTAGTTCAGATTTTTTACATAAAAAATAGCAACACACATAAAGCGCACAAACTGTGAGGATTTTTTTAAAGCGTTTAAAATGTGGAATATGGATTCGGAGTTGTGTAGCCCCGCCCATTTTACTACGTCACTGGGGCTATATAAATGCTCTCGCGACCCTCACATGAGATAAAAACCAGTACTGATTTTTCTACGGACCTTGGAGGGTCAAATTCACCCAAAACTTCTTTTCAAATGGGCCCCGTCGCCTAGCGTTTACTTCCCCCAGCCTTGCCGACTGAGTTGTATTGGGTACTACTGAACATCCAGCCCGTCTGGCTCAATAAAAGGTGAGAAATTAGCGGCTTTTCAAGCTAGCTTCGCTTAGCACGGCTAACCAATGCTTCCTCGGGGCTCCAGGGGCTTTGTTTTGTTTTTCACTGTTTGCGCTTTGACATAATGTCGTCCGTCTTTAAAAAATCAACATCATGTTTATTATTAGACGACAAACTTGTGTATTTAAAGATTCATGTTTTTATTGCGGCCGTCTGCTACAAATAGATTAACAGTTTCATTTGCTTTTGTCGCAGTGCTGAATGTAAACAAGTCCCACCATCGTCGCCATAATCTAGCGGTTATGAGATGTTAACGTCCATCTCGTGTTGGGTCTTATGAATTTTATATTCAATATTCCTATAATTTCTTCTGACGGTATTTTTAAAAATCTACACTTAAGAGAGAAATTTCCGGTGTTGCCTACACATACTGCTATGTGTATGATGTGACGCTAAACGAAGTTATCGAGTCAAAACGACATACGGTGACATGATGTAAGTCATAACAGGAAATTCATCAGTGTAAGTCAGTCAACAATTTTATTTTAAAGTTTGGACATAAAATAGCCCTTTGGTTTCTGGGAACACAAATGAGAGGATTACATACATCTAGCTTTTAGACAAAAATGACTACTTAATAAAATAAAAATTGAGGGTCAGAGTAATCCTTACTTGAAGGTCTGGAATTGAAATGAGTATTATTTTTCCATCTGTGTGCCTGTAAATTACAAAGGCTCTCATAAAATCCGTGTGTGCCCTCCAGGTTTCCATCGAGAACTGTACAGTGACCAACAACAGTAGAATGGCAGCCATTCCAGCAGGCGGTTCTCTTGTGGCTACCACTGACTACTACCGGAGTGAGTCTCTGCCTTTTTTTCTTGTTACCACATCTCTTTCCTCCTGTTCAGGGTTTTAATACACCTCCTTAAACTTCAGTGAACTCACTAAAATGAGATGTAGTAAGTCATGGAGGAGCTCACAGTACAATGTAAATCTTAATGCGTGTGCCAGTAGAAAGCCACTCAGTCTGACTCTCATTCTGGATGATTTTGTTATTGTGGGTCATCAGTTTGGTTGTGTGTATGTAGTTTAAAATGAGCAAAATAGAAACATCAATGTTTTTGCATCACAACAGCCAATTGAAAATGTGGATTGCAGCTTCAGTCGTCCCCCCTGCCCCCCCCTCCCAG
>OMNV01016257.1:21500-56445 GCA_900303265.1 Brotula barbata | reverse complement strand
CATAAAGAGAATAAGAAATTAATTTTATTGTTTCATTGGAATTGTTTAGCGAATTTTCCCTTGTAGATGAATAAAGAATCTATCTATCTTTCTCTGTCTTGATTTATTCTCTGGTCCTTCGCTCCTGCTGCAGGGCGCATCGGCTCTACCTCCAGCAGCAGCTCTTGTGGCAGTTCGGAGTACATCGGCGAGGTCATCCCTCACCATCCAGGTGCGTGTTTGTGTGTGGGTCAATGCCATTGGCCGTTTGAGTACAATTTGACTGTTTTCACACTGCATAGTCACCCATGTTTCTATTGATGCAACACTGGTTACCGTAATGAAATGAATTAATGTGAGTGAGATGGATGGAATTCAGGGTTCCACACTTCACCAAATCTACTTGATGTGTTGCAAGATCTCATTATGTGGAGAGTCTGCCTTCTGTGTCCTCCAATGACGCTTACATGCCTGACTTAATCAGCGTACAAACATATGATTTAGGTCTGGTATCCAAAATATTGTTCTGAATTTTGTTAGTTTTGTCACATGACATGTGCATGACATTTGGAGTAGATGTCAGCAGTTTGAGGATAACATTGCTGTAAATCTGTTTCAGATTGGAGGGTTTTCTTTTCAGTTCTCTGCTTTGGGCATTTTAATGTGAGTCATTTCCTGTGTGTACTTTGGGAATACTGTTCAGTTCATGAGTCACACCAAGAAGAATCAGTCAGTATTAATCGAGGTTTCTAGGATGATTTCATAACAGTGACAGGTCAGCACTCAGACGGTTATCAGGATGGCTGTAATTCAGTCCTTTATTTCCTTGATAAGCGACAGTATTGCACAGCATTGAGTCATCGCGGTGACACAGCAGGCTCAGGGTGTTTGTAGTCTTTAGTACAGAGTCTAATCTGTGGTCTGGTGTTCCTGCCTTTTCTCGTTGCTGAAGTTGTTGAAGGAGATATGTAAAAGGTTGATAAAAGTGTGAAAACCGCCTGGGCTGCTGGCTGTTTTTTTTTGTTTTTTTTAGCTCAGCTGTTCAGGGTTTTTTTTACGGCCAGTCTGCTACTAAATATGGGCTAGACAGAGCAACCACACCCACTGCACTACTGAAAGTAGGTGAAAGGGGAGAAATGTGTGTAAGTACACAGACGATAGCACAGAGGCTTTTCATAGGCAAAGTTTATAGCAATCAACTAGACTTGACTTTCCTTTTGAGTTTAGGACAGTTCATACACAGGCAACTCAAAGTAGTTTTTTGGGCACAAAGACAAGGAAATGAAACAGAAATGCATATACAGTCTACTCTTGGTGATAACTCAACGTTGCACTTACCTTGATGTAATTTATTGTTGCCAAATTCTGATTGGTGGTATTAAATCTGAGTTATCTCATAGAGGTCAACAGAAAATTAAATCTTCCGCACAGACTGATTAATAATGCGTTATCGTATCTTTCGGTCAAATCTCCAAAGGAGTAGTAAGACCTCCATTCAGATACTCTACCAGGAAGCAACCAGAGACTCAGCAAGGCTGACTGAAAAAGCCTGTTTTTGTTTGCCAACAGCCCTGTTTTTTGTTCTGTTTTTTTTTTTTATTTCACAATCTTATTGCGCTTTTTCTTTTCCACTTCAGGTCAGTTTGTCTGTTTTTCATGTTGTGTATGTGTGTACACAGGCATATTTTGGGCTGTGAAAATGTTCTCGAAGACTAGCTTCAACAACGTGAGTTTAGGCCCTACATTACAAGCACTGTTTACAGTATGTAAATGAATATAAATCATTCAGTGCTACTAAGAATTCAGGAACAAGAAGCATGTAAGTAAACAGTGCCTGACCAGTGGCCTCACTGGTTATTATACGTAGTATTAACAACTAGGTGAACAGAACCAGATGGCCTGAAAGGGTCTAGAGGTCAGACTGAGTCAAAAGAAGTGAGATGGACTTTGAGCAAAAATATCTCAGTGATTTGAGTCTTATATGATAGCAATGTTTGATTTTTTTTTTTTTGGACAATTAAGTCACAACTCTAATCATGAAAATAAGAATAAATTACATCCACATAAGAAATAAGTTTTTGTACTTTAGCTAATAATGGTTTATACATAGCCTACATGATGGCATAATTTAAATGAACTAGTGGGGGTGGTCCTTAATGTAAATATGTGTAGCCTTGTAAGCGGAGTAAAAATAACCTGACCCAGAATGCGGACACTCGACTGTCTATTACTAGAAGTAGTGCAAGTGCAGTTGCTCACATATTTACTTACTTGTCAAACTTTGACAAAAAGCCAGATAGATCTGGGATACGGTGTCAGAGTGAACCGCCATGAAATGCACATTCAAGTTACACTTACTGGTGCCTTACATATTGAACATTTAATTTAATTTATTTATTTTACAGACTCAAGTTGTGCATAGCTGTTTAGGGATATGTGTGAAATACATAGTGTGAACCAGATATGTTATGTTCACCAAGGACGTATGTTTCTCTCTCTTGCTATCTGTACATGAGCATGTGCAAGATAACTCACAGGGTTATTGATGTTTTTTTGGATTATATTGTTGAACGTCTTTTAAAAATGGGCCTGGAGGCCCTTTTTGCTGCATAAGTCGGCTCATAGTACTTCTTGCACATTAGAGGTTAAGATGTTAAGATCATGGACAAATTTCTCAAAAAAGGAAAAACAGTTGGGGGCTCAAAGCTGGGCTACAATCACAAAGGGTTAACATAATCAGTGTAATGTTCAGACTTGTGTGCAGCTAAGTACTGTGTATGGAATGTGCAAGTAACATGAATGTGTTAACATAAAGGATGGTTGAACAAAGAAGGGCCCTGCTTACATTGATCATAAAATCAAAGGACATGGATGTTCACTGTCACTTTTGGGTTCTTTGTGGTAAGTTAAATCTTTACTCTATGACCCCACAGGACTTCCGAAGCAGGACTCTGGACATTGGTGGTCCAGCTTCTTCTTTGGGAAGCAGCCGGGGATGACCCCACTGACTGAGGAGGCACAGCAGAAGTAAGAACACAGACACAGAATCCTACACGACATCTTGAATTCACGCCTTAGCTCAATCACTCCAATTTTGTTAAAATAATTGGACCAGTTGGAGACGATGCGATGTTCACTTCCTAGGTCTGTAGGTCTGTGTGTTCATCAACAGCACATAGATAAAAGTTCTGCACGCTACAATAAAATTTAAAAGTATCTTGTGCATTCCCAAATTTAATTGTGTTATGACACTGTATAATGATGCTAATGCAATGTAAAATCAATTTACTGTGGTTGCTGTTGTGTGTATGTATATTGCTACAACAGTCTCATCTACTTCATGTTATGGGCCACTTCACACAAGCTGTGAAATGGGGCGTAGTAGAAATTTATTTAATGCGTTTCTGCTTAGCTAAACTTATAATTTCATATATATACTTTTTAAGGCAAACAAAGTCATTAATATTAGGAATTTGAAACTTAAAAAATTCTTGATAAGTTAATATGTTAGTAATGAAGTCCAATTAAAGTCTTCTAAATTACCTTGAACTTTATTTCATTAAGCCAATTACCAATCAATTACCTGTGTATAGTGGGTTAATCTTGGACTTGTCACATCACATAGTTATTGCGAGATCCAAGGAGTTATTGCACATAGCAGTTTTTCATAGTGTTCTGACTTATCCAGCTGTGTAATAAAGGACTTGCGTACTGACAGTGTTTGAAGATTCCTTCTGGCTTTTCTACTCAATTCTTGCATCAGATTATTTCTTTTTTGTGCAGTTTATGTAGCTGCCTCTTTCTGTCCATCAGGGCAGGCGCTCCAGGTGTGGTGACGAATGGTCAGATCACCTGCATCGCCAAAGAGATGGTGATGCAGCGGCAGGTGAGTGAGAGCAGCGACACGGGAAGCCCCGCCTCCTGATCGCACTGCCTCACTCCATTCCACATCGTGGGGGAATCGAACCAATGACTAACGCTAGGTGACGGAAGGACGTCCCATTTATAACCATTTTTTAAATTATAACTCAATTTAGTGCAGGCTGCCCTACCTGTTTTTGTTTTTGTAACTTGTTTTTTTTTTATTAACAACAAAATTTAAAGGACCATAAAAAAAAAAGATGAAACTGAAGCTTTTCTTTTTTTTAAAACATTTGTACTATTGTGTGTTTGTACTGTTGTGGTAAATAGACTCACTGCAGTGTGTTCATATCCACACGTCTGTGTTAGCACCTCGCTGTCACCCTGTGATTGCAAATGCAATAAATTAGACTCTTGCAGCCTAACAAATCTGTGTTGGTTTCATTTTCCGCTATAAATATTTGTTCAGCTAACAAAGGTGTGAAATGTTTTATTTATTTATTAGTTGTTTTTTTATCATAATAATGCCCAGTCTACAATCTCCAGTTCTTCATTATTTCAATCTTCATTACATGATTAATTAAGTTATAAGTTATGTTTTAATTACATTTTTAATAATTTATCTGTCTTTTATTATTCCCTACAAAAATGCAGCCTCTAGAGCAAATAGAAAGAGGATTAGCCATTAAAATGAGTAATAAAACAACAAGCAAGTGGTAGGGACCAGTGCATGCATGGATAAAGGTATGGAAAAAGTCAAACGAAACATGGAATGCAATAATTTATTGAATACATATAAGAATAAAGTTTGGAATGAAAGTTTTAAAAAAAAAAGTGTAACATGAAAGAACGGACCCATCACAAATATCAGAGTAAAAGACTTAATTATCAAAAAGCTCTCAAATGTGTTCTAAAATATTTTTTTTCTTTAATTGTACCAGAAGACATACAAAACAAAAATTTAAAACCACATCAATAAATAAAACAAAAGCAATAACAATTGAACACATTGTTAAATTAAAAAATACAATTTAAGAGCATAAACAGTGATTGACAAGAAGTAAAGATTATATTATATAGGTCTTTGCTGTGCTCCATAGCTTACATGTAGGAGGAAGTGTGGAGGAAAGCAGGGGTTTGGAACAGGATGGATGCCTGCTGATTTATTCCATGCAGGAATAGATTCAACTCTGAAAGGGCAGCACTTAACTCCATTGCCGCAATTATGTAACAAATGGCTCAGTGCCAACATCCCTTATGTTTGGAAATTAATCTCTCCACATGAATAACAGTAAAAATTTGGTTGTTTTAGAAAAACCTACATTGTAGATTTTTATTCCTTCTAATCACACTTTGATAATGTTAGCATGTTTGATATCTGTCGGACGAACATTAAAAATGATAACTGATACAAGGCCATGGTTTTATCCTTAACAGTATGATCCAACGTATACACGAGCTGGACAAAATAGTTTAAAAATGTTTACAAATAATATTCCAGAAACAAGATACAAGATACAACAAGATACTTTTATTGCCACACAACTAGGTTGGTGGTATTGAGTTTCAGTACAGTTTACTGTGAAGCTCAGCATACACATAGGACAGAACATACGGGCTTAAAAGTAACTAAATTTCAGTACATATGACACAGTGTTGCAATTAGGGCGTTCCAAGTAGTAATAAATTCATATACAAATCTATACTGTATATCTGTCTTGTCACTGCGGTTAGTTTCAATTATTACTGTTCCTTCTTCATTTAAGTCAATCTGTATGTAACTGGGCATTTTTCTTCCTGCTTTGTGTGAGTAAAAGTCAGAGCAAAAACTCTAATTTGCTGACTGTACTCCAGCAGAAATCCTTACGCCAGGAGTTTTCTGTCTGACTGTAAAACAGTTTGTGTAAGCAGCACCGTCCTTTATTCACCCCTCAGTGTGTTCCCATTTCTCTATGACACAGAGGAAAAGCAAACAATGGGCAACAGCATGGCCCCTCTCCATGACGGAGCTGAAAGACTAAAAAAGGATTTGTTCAGGGGTTACATTTGAAAAGCCTTCCATCTCTCCATCCATCCTCTAACGCTGCAGTTTTTCCAGGTCACTCTCTTTCTCGTTCCTCTCTTTCCTCTCTTCCTGCACATCTGTTCTTCGTTCACTCTTTGCTCGTTGTTTGGATTTAAACATGATGAGGATTCAGGTCTCGACCCTTTATGATCCTGGTTCATCAGACCGTAGCTTTAATGCAGCCACTCAAAAACCTTTACACCGCTACCACGGTGATGAAATGGCTCTCCCATCTCCAACAATCCTACTCCAGGTTCTGGTCATTCTCATTATCCTTCTCTCTTGCCCAGTAACGTTCTTTTGCATCACTGGTCCTACGTAGACCTGCATCAAATCCCATCTCTCAGACACGTAACACCACATCACCGTCAATAGCTGTAAATCTGGTTTCACTACACTCTTTTTCGAGGAGGCCAACAAGGTTCAGAGTTTGATCCTCTGCTCTTCATCCTCTGCATACTCTAATGGACTGTCACAGCCTCATTTCCTCTGTTATGCTGATGATGTTCAGCTCTACATCTCCACCAAATGTGACAATACTGCCCCTCACTTATCCCTAACCACTATTTTTTTAATATAAAGGCCTGGGTGTTGTAAATCTGAGCAATGACAGAAGCTTTGAACAACAGTATTCACAACTTATACTGCTAACATCTGTCCTCCCCTTCTGAACTCTCTTTTGATAGTGAAATCTATGGCCAAATGGATTAATATTAGGATTTATATTCTTACGCTATTATATGCATTTTATGGTTTTAAGATGTGTTTTATAAACAACAATATCCACTATAAGTTATCAATAATCAAAAGTTTTTGATTTATAATGCTGAACCCCTGACCACCAACAAACTAATTCTAATCATATACATAATAAATGTTTTGTTTTTTCAAGCAAACCAGACGAATACTGCGGTTGTTTTATTTTGGCATTTCTACTTTATTGTGATTTTATTGTGGTACAGTAGGGAGATTAACAGGAAGGACAGGGCAGAGAGGGGGGATATCAGCCAAGGGCACAGTGAAAATTGAAGTGGTTTGGTACAATTAATACTACATATAATGTTTTATGGCTTTATTTTTCTTATTGTGTTAGTTAACATAGCTAGACAGTATATGTGTTTGTTGTCCTATCCAATCAAATGAGCGCTCGATCAAAAATTGCAAATGTCATTCGTTCTCCTTCAATGTCAATATTAAATTCTGACCAATAAAAACGCTGGAACGTGAGTGAGGGCGGGATTGGGCGAAATTCGGTTGTGGGTTAAAAATGTTTGTAGGTGTTTTTGGTCGTAACCAGCGATCATTTGCTAAAACATATCACTAAATCATCGAAAGGGCACAATAGGTTGGGCTTATTTGATTTCAGAAAACGAGATTCGAAGTGAACAGTTGTGCAGCAGAAAATACTTGTTGAAACCGAGTCTGTTGCTGCTAGCATAGTGGCAAACACCTGAACAATGACGCAGCTAAAATAAATGTTGAAATGTATTGTTTTCCCGAGTTTAGAGTACGCAGGGGTTGTGTTTTTGTTTTTTTTTAATAACAAACTGGATGGAATCCTGTATGAACTGCAAATGTGATGGATTATAAGGGACCACCCAGAGCCTCCAAAGGTAAGACACGCTTTGATTCACAGCAGTTTATGTTCAAGTGTCACAACAGTCAGAATTGTTCACAATATCTGTTTACATACATACATTTTCAAGTTCATATCAAGGTTTGTGGATTAATGTCATTTGAATTTGTCATTTAAGTGAAGTTTAATTGTAACCCAATTTATAGGTTGACCGTATTTTTGTTTTAAAAAAAGAGAACAGGTACAATTCATGAGAATGGTGGCATGTATTAAATTACAAAGTGCCTCCAAGACCATCACTCAATAACCTACAGCCCAATAGTGCTATTGTTTTTTATACATAACATGAGCCCATTAAAACTTAACCCGTTAAACTTGAAGTTGTGTATGGATAACATTGTTAGTTTTCATTGATATCGAATAGAATAAAATAGAATCAGTTGCCAAAAAATCATGAATTTCCATCCATTTAACGATACACTTGTCAGTTCTCCTGCTGTGTACGTCCCTGAAGATCCACTCTTCCGCTGACACGTGAGTGCCAGACAAAAACACAAGAATCTTTTCAGCAATTCATCAGTGAATTTACGTTTGTGGCCGGGCATTTTTAAGCTGTGTTCAAGGCGTGTTACTGCAGTCGAGCATGCGGTTTTGTGTTGTCGTGATGCGGCGCTTCGTACACACCTAGACACCCCGAGGGTAATGACTGAGAACCTGTTGGACCTATGGTTGACTGCAAGGCGTATACACAACCTACCAATGGTAGCGTGCAAGAAGGCGGACATAAAGAGGAGGCTTTAAACAAGGCTAATAAAAACACAAAATCTACAAAACTGTAGAACACAAATTTCACCATCAAAACAAAACTAAATCCTGAACATCCTAGACAATTTAAAAATATCATCTCCATGCATTTTTTGTATGCAAAAAACCCTATCTGTGTATACACATGAAGAACATTTATTTAGATCACAAACTGTATTACTAGTATGTTTTTATACCGTATGTGCTCTCTTACTTGGCAAACTTACAGACCTGTTACTGACATTTTGCAAACATTTTTGGTTGGAGAAACACTGCATATCTCAAATCTTGAGACAAACCATTCTTGAAACATAGCTGGCTGGCTATTATTATTATTATTACTGCTCTCGTGATGGATCAGTTACAATAAACTAGTCAATTATTGGTCTATTAAAATTAGAACAATAGATTATTTGTTGAAGTGGCAAATGTGAAGACAATGGCTTTATTTACCAAATCTATATATTACACACCATATAACGCTTACACTGTATGACATATGCCAGACTGATTGATTGAAACTTTAAAAAAAAAATTCTAAGAAGCTAAGTTACAACCGTGGCTAAAAAGTGGTCCTGTTTGTCTTGGCAGTCTGTCCGTCCACCTTGTATCTTTTTCGTTTCATTATTATTAATGAAGAAATTAACAACTATTATTGACCCATTGTACTGCAGATTGTGTTTAGTCCGCAGCATATCTCAGCCACCATAATGTCTTTGTGCTTTGATAGAAGTGTCAATCTAATAATCGTGCAGTTTTCGCTTTGAAACAGATATAACAGTATGCATGAAAGTAACCAGCTAGACTGTAGAATTAGGACCTGGATTATAGGAGACCCTTGCAATGTGACAAATGTGGGCGCAAACAATTCAATGCTGCTGTTGGCATAGGCTATTATTAAGAGCTACAACAGCCGTTGTACAACAGTGAGAACAAGAATCACATGGCCTGTTTTATAACATGGAATTATGGTCTATTGAAACATGCTGGGGTACAGTTTGGGGAAACTCTTATGGCTTAAAGTGTGAGGAAACCTGCTTCATACAGCACTCATAGGAGGAAAATAGTAACAGTTCACAGAGTACACACATGCATGCACAACCTTCCAAATACAGTAGAGGAACTAAGAATACAATAAAATATTTGCACAACAGAACATCAGTTGCCATTTGTGTGTACAAATGTGAGGCGCCTTTGGTCCATGTTTCTTCACGAGTCAGGCCGTCAAACCCTCAGCAGCGACCAAGGTCACACAAGACGTTAAGTCATACCATTTCCTTAACTTCCATCTTTTCTGTTAACAAAGAGGTGTGTTTGTTTCCTTCTACTTGACGCTCCAGTCATCAACGTTGTGTGGTCTGGAGGAGGACAGGCGAGGAGAGGATAAGGAACCCAGGGCAATGCTGACACATAATCCTTTGGGTTCTACGCTAACAGGGAAACCTGAAAATAGATTAAACAAAAAAAGTTTCTCTCCTGTGTCACACATAGATTTTCTGTGTGAGCTTCTTGGATTATGTAACTAAATTTTTCCACTATGAACCATCAATCCATCCATCTGTCTCACAGTTTATCCATGTCTGAGTGGGGGTAGAGCCAATTTCAGCAGTCATTGGACGAAAGGCAGAATACACCCTGGGCAGGTTGCCAGTCTATCGCAGGGCTGACACATAAAGTCAGACAAATCATTCAAACTCCCATTCACACCTATGGTGAACTTAAACACTCCGATTCACATAAGTTGTGTACCCAGAAAACCCACGCAGACACAGGTAGAACGTGCAAACTCCACATAGTAAGGACTGTGGTCAGCCAAGGACGCTATGAACTAGTGCGATGGTAAATATATGTTGAATTCCCAAAGTGACTTAGCGTGTGTGAGAATATGAATGTTATTTGACACCTGCATGCCTGTGGTTTACATGTATGTGTTTAACCAACCTAGGTTACCTGGGTGCAGTCATGTGTTGGTAAAGTATGTTTTTATGTGTAATTAGAGTCAAACCTGCTTAACCGTATAACTACCAAGGCAAGTAAGGGTGTAATGATACGTTTTAATAACGATCGGATGCACAACGTGATACATGGTTGAAAATACAATACAAGAACAATATTGTTTCTTTTGGAACGATACTGTACCATTCAATAAATTAACTGATACAGTAACTATTTAGCCAGAAATTCAATCTGTCAAAAAAATACCTGGACTGTGCAGGATTAGTCTAAGTTTTAATGGCACCTCCAAATAATATGGTATTGAATTGGTCAGAAGTTAAACAACAAATGAGTAACAGGAACGTAATGTTAAAGTTCCCCCTAACTCCATGTGTGCCCTGAGTTTCTCGCCTCACAGCTCCTTACACAGAGAGCTCAACATAGCACAGTAGAGTTCTACGACAACTACACATAATATTACTGTAAGTGCAATAAATTAATCAATAATCAAACTGATATTAGATCTATACAAGGCACACTGGAAGGATGAGTTTCTATTCACATATCGATGTAGCTGGATCTTTGGAATTTAAATCGCTGCATCGTTGCAATAGATGTATTGCTACACCCCAAGGGTTAGTGATAGAATGTCTGTAAAAGCAGTAAAATTAAAACAACACCTTTCCAATAATGACCATGTTTGTTCATGTCATTGTCTATCTAGTTGCTCAGTACAAACATTCGAAAAGTGTGTGTTTTTGTAGGATTGGTTGTTTTACCTGGGGGCGTCACCATGGTGACCCAGAGGGTGACCTGTCTCTGGTTTTCTATGGTAGAGCAATTAGCATGATGACTGAAAACCTGCTTGGTTGGCTCAGGACTGGGAGAATCTGAAAGAGAGCGAGATGCTGACTGAAATGGTGAGACACAGCTATTATTATAATAGTGATACAGTAAGTTCATTAATTATTAATTTAACAGAAAATTATTTCGCCGCAATTTTTCTTTCGTTTATGCATGAAATTTTTTTTGCATTTTATCTCCATCAAGCAGGCAACATTTTCTTTGTGTTTCAAAAAGTTAGAACCCAGTCAATTTTTTTTTACCTCTTGTCCAGATGGTAACGCTGTCACTTTTGGAAAGTCACAGAATCAAAATTCTTTATGTGAATTTTTTTTCTCTCTCAATGTGTAAAATATTTGTTTTTTTTCATATTGTTTTAACTGTTTTGCCTCAATAGGCTGTCGAAGTTGTGTGTAACAAAATTTTGGTGGACATGAGCTAGCCATGTATGCAAAAAAAAACTTCAATCATTGATTGTGAACAGCAGTTAAATTTCGTCAGATATGGTAGAGTCAGAATTTAGTTCGCTTGTCAGTGGTAGAGGATGTGATCATGGTGTAGTCTATATTATGTTAAATTGCAATTTCACAGTTGGATTCGTAATTGGGGGACTGTTCGAGCTTGGTGGACATATGAGCCCCGAGAGCCTTTTATTTCAAGCTTTGGGATGTGTGTGTCATACTTTTGTAGAACTGGTTACGGGCAAGAAGACAGGCAGGTGAGTTGACGCTTGTCATAACGGGTCAGATGTTAATGACCTCGGGTCAAACTCCTGGAAAGGGGCTCTGAGGCAGAAACTGAATGAGGTGGACAAATGGACACAGACAGAGAAATAATTAATTGCACTGTTTTGTAGACTTAATATGCCATCAATTAGTCTTTGCATGTCAATAAAATGGAGAGCAAGAGGGGGTTAGACGGAACTAGACAGAGACAGGAAGAGAAACATGCAGACAGACTTGGCTTTGTTTACTTATGAAATCCGATTGCATTATATTGAACAGTACCCACCCCCGCTATTCAGTTCCAGACCCTGCTATGAGGAAACCAAGTTTCTTTAGCAAGCATCAATAGCTTTAAACATTCATTTGCACCTTTAGCCATTTATATTGTAGATAATAGTTATTATTACATTTATTGTATTATTATTTGTATTGCTATTTATTCTATGCTGCATTATTTTTGTAAGCATTTCTGTTCTGGATTAGTGCATCACAACCAATTGTATTCCAGATATGATAGTTTTCAGGATTGACCTCTCACGATCTAAAATACAGAAGTTGCTCATAGCCAGAAAATGACAGTTTTAAATGACAGATGGTGTCATGACAGTTTAGAAAAAAAAAAGATATCAATACATTTCTGGAAAAAACATCAAATTTAATATAGGAGTGAGCCAATTTCTTCTTCTCAAACCATGTATTTTTGGTTTGTTATTTGTATCTGTCAGCTGCCTTTCTGTGTTAATAGGTCACAGTATAAAGTGACGTGTCTCAAAGTGAACAACCAGAAGACTATTGGCGTGTCCACATTTGTCCATGTTCAATCAACATTATAAATGTACAATCATCTGGGCCATCAGCCAGGCTGTTAGCTTTAGATAAGAGATGCTTTTTCTGGAAACAGGACCTCTCCAAATATTTGTTGTTCTGTTGAAATATATAAAGATGTGTGTCGTTGCTGACTGTTTCCATGAAAGCAGACATGAGTTGGAGGCATGTAATTAGTCCAAGTGAGACTGACAGTATGGCGGCCATAGCCTAATTATTGAACAACTTTATGAGGCATCACTGCCAAATTGTCATACAACCTCTGAAATGTATACCCCAGTCTACAGTAGATATTCTATTGCTTAATGGTGGATAATAAAACTTATCTTTAATGGCTAGGAATTCAGTTTTTGCCGTTTGTTGTCTTGCCTAGCTGGGCAACACAGCAAGTCTTTGTATATGCTTTGTGCTGCTGTTTGGGTTGTTTTTTTTATTACCTCTGTTTTTGTTTGTGGTAATGTAATGCTTATTTCAATATCACATGATGGGACTTGATTTATTTAGTTGTCGTTGCTCTTACATAACAAAAAAAATGCTTAATATAATGGATGTGTAATGGGTTATGGGTGGTTGGGAGGGTGTAAAAACTACGGATTTGCACATAAAACCCATGTGCTGTGCTGTGTAAGTATACTCCGTAATCTGGACCCCCATCCACTAATTGTTTCTCCCAAGTGCAATTTTGGAACACTTTTAGTGTGCTGTGACTTCCCAGAAATGTCAAGAAGAGTGAATGAATGTGCGTTATTTCATTTGGCTATTTAAATCTATTTTGCTATTTGTATGGGTCTCGGTTATGTGACTGTAATTTGTCTGATATTGCTCAGTGTATCAGTGTTCTGTCTTTAAATATGTTTTACTACTTCACTTGTTTGTTTTTGAAATTTAATATCATACATCATGTTTCTTATAACAGTTTACTGAATTTGAGGTGTTTGTGGTGCAGCTGGTGCTCGGTGGTTTGGGGCTGGGATGGCCTAGGTTTGGAGTGTGGGGTACCAGGGTCACTTATTCCCCTGACAAGCACACTGAGCATGAGTGTGAGTGCAAGAGAATGACTCCCCCCACCCTATCCCTATCCTCACTTGCTCAAAAAAGCCCAGTAATAAATGTAGAGGTAGGGAAATCACCGCAAGGAGCAGCAGTGTGTTGACAGGTGCTTGAGGACTTATCATCGCTGTTGCAGGCGAAATAATTGGCTAACGCTGAGTGAGAAAAAGAGAAAAAAGCTTGACATCTGCCTTATTAATTGTCCCGGCTGATCAATCACTATTGAGACAAATGATTACTGAATGATTGTGCTGGTGATTAATTGATAAATACATAAAAACAACCTATTCTTGACAACAGGACTTTTCCAGAGAAATATAGGGATGTTTTCATAAAACTCAGTGCCAAATGAATCTCTGTCATGGCAATCTGGGTCACCCCCACTGAAATCTCAAAATCTGCGGCTACGTTGTAGGTGGCAGCCAATCATAATGAGGTCATGCATATTCAACACTTTGTTTGGATGGCACGGATATGGACACTCCCCTAAGAAAGCCACAGAAGAGCTCATAGATTTAACAGAAGAGGTAGTGGTGAATAACATGTTGTTTGGTAGACAGTCTGCAACAATAAAAATAGAAGAAAGTCAAAATTTGAGAGTCAAAGCGGTAGAGAAGAAGAGACACCACTGGGAGTCCTAGCATGCTGGAAGTGAAACAGAAACTTACACCAGAGGAAGATGCAGCACCAGCATAAAGTATATAAGGATTAAGTGGTATAGATACGATTCTGCCAGCCATACATGACATTTTTAATCATGGTTGTCCAGTAAGCTGCTGCTATTACCCCCTACTATTGTCAGATCTCAATTGTGGAAAAAAAGTGGGTTCAAAAATTTTAAACACAGAACACTTCATGCTAATGTGACCGAAATAGATCATATCAGTTTCCAGAAAAAGAAACCTCCAAATGTCACAGTACATATCTTCTAATTTTAACACCACATAACCTCCCTGCAATCTCTGATCATACAGTTCTCACTAAGTGGGACACATGTTAGGTGAGCAAGATTCATTTTAGAAGATTTGTGGATTAACTTGTGGATTTTTTTCGAGCTCCTTATTGATTGAAGGACCCAAGCAACAAGCAAGCGTTTCACTTCAGTGTGTACTGTCAGCAGGATCTTCTCATCAGTGTAATATATGATACTCAGAGTTCCCATGATTTAGCTATGCGTCATTGACTTCAGTATTTAATTGAAACGAGTACATAAGCTGGAAAATGTTTTGAAACGTCTTACCTTTACTCAGTCTTTGGTATTAATCACAACTTTCACATGCAGTATGTTGAAGTTTCCACGGTAGTCAATCGTAGAGGTTGCAGAACAAAGTCCTGCAAATCAAATGAATCTAGAATTATTTTGCTTGAGAGCCAGATGCGACAGAAAAAAACAATGCTAAAAACTGATGAAGAAGCAAGCCAAACAAAGTATGGATGGATGGTGGAGCATCAGGAGACCAATCAGTTGCTTGCGCTGCTACAGAAGAGTTTGCTTCAGTCTCTGCAAACACAACACACACAGTGAGGAGGCAGGCCTCTCCTTCCTTGCCCCACCTTCCTCTCAAATCTCTTCACCTCTATCCTAGTTTTTTTATACTCTTCCTTTCTCAGATTTAAGCAATCGGAGGTTAAGCCAGCATATGCCCACTACTGCAAAGATGCAGGTTTGGTCCATGGTAGCAGTACCTCTGACTAGGAGTGCAAAGATTAGTTGACACTGACTAAAAAAAACAATGACATCATTCGTTTTGGGGGTTGTGGCATCATGATTGAAAGCATAACAAAGAAGGCTGAGGACTGTTGTCAGTTTGCCTTCAGGAAACGTAGGTATCACAAATCATGACTCAAAGCTTTACATACAGTATACTACAACAGCATATTAGGGAGAAAAAGCTCAAAAATGTGCAAGAAAGAAACTCGGACGTACTCTATTAAATCTATGAAAGTGAAAAATTAAAAATAATTTAATTCAATACATTGTTGTATTTTACAATGTTCAAGCTTGACATTTTTGTTTTTCAATTTATTTTGGATGACCGAAACTATTAAGAGCGCATACCACCTGATGCAGCGGTGCTGGTTTAAATCTGGCCTGGGCCCTTTTTTGCTTGTCATCCACTCGCTCAGTCCTCTGCTTCTAGTCTGTTTCTCTACTGTAGCTGTCACTATGAAGCAGAAATGCCAAAAGAAACATTTATCAAAAATGTAATAATCTTAAAAAAAACCAACATAATTAACTTGGCCTGGATTTAACACCATATAATGCATGATTTAAACATGCAATCTGAATTAACACAATTCTTAAACTGGAATATTTTCTGCATAGTTTATCTCGTTAAACGTGCTACTATCCTGAAAAGACCACAGCTGCATATCACGGGACAGTAACTTTCTCATAACTGCCAAGCAGAACAGCCATTTGAGACAGTATGAAACTAATTACAGTAGACGCAATGCAAAACACATTCTATGGGTTAGTGCTTGTTATGTTGCCAGGTAGTGTTTTTTCCCCCCCCGCTCTGATTATTAGTGTGTCTAAAGGTCACTCTGTACAGAGGTGACGCAAATGGGGGACAGACCATGGACAGAAAGAGGAAACAGCCGGTTAAGATTTGTTCCACAAACAAACAAAGTCAGTCTCGGCCTTAACATGATGACCTTGATATAATCTGATATCACACTGGCTTAAGATACAGTATATAAACAATAAATCCCTAAGGTTTATTTTCAATTTTACTCATCACATAAAACAAAAACAACAGAAAAACAGATTAAAGGAAACAACAGAAAGGGGCACAACCTAAACAAGCCAAACAGACAGCAAGCTGGTGGCTTTCTCTTTCAGGATTAATGTTGTGTCGGTCCAATGCTCTGTACTAACCGTGACTTTAACCTCACCTAGTTAATGTCCTTGTTGTGTTCTGTGTATCATATATTGAAAGTGTTTCTCAACTTTGTTGATTCAAAAACATTTTAGTAACATGGCCTTTTTGAAATTTACATGACATTTAGTCAAAACTGCCTAAAACTGTCTTTTTAATGACTTAAATGTGTATATTTATATATTTTTAACATAAATCTCAGTATGGGCTATAAACCTGAAAAGTTCAATACTAATGATTTAACCTAATAAGTATGAAATAGTTTTCCTTACTTGTCTTTGGCCATCCTGTCTGCCGAAAGAGTTGTATATGACTTAAAGCTTAACATGAGGTTAAAGATATACACCCCATAGGTTCTGCCTATGGGGTGTGTCTGTGTGAGGGTTTGTCTTTGTTTTGCATGGCAGATACAGTAAAGGGTGCCTCAGGGTTACTGGGTTTATTCAGCCATCTGAGGACACACATTCAGGATCTGCCTCTTGATATTAAAAAAACACAGATCTCATAGCTTAGCTTGGTCAAATAAGGTCAAGAGACTGTGTGTGTGTGTGTTTTCCTACTGTTGTAACAAAGTGCATAGTAGTGTGTAAATGTGAAATGTGGATTAGGTTTGTTCTAGAGAGTTAAGGTTTCATTAATATCTTCCATTCTAATAGCTATGTTACTATCTGTAATTCCCCGTGTACATTTTGCAAGTATAATACTCGTAGGCACACACACACACACAAATGCAAGCAAGCAAACAAGCAAACATATCGATTTGACACAGAGAAATTGAACCACAAAACCACAAAAGATGCCTCTATGGAAAACCTTATGAAAATACAAATCTATTAGGCACCGTGCAGACAATAATTCCTGTTCTCAGCCAATCAAAACATCAAAAGCTGTCTTCCATCTGTTTCCACAAAACTTTTCCCATGCATAAATATTGTATATCCTGATCTTGATATATATATATATATTTATACTGTATATATGGTCTCATGAGAATAGAAATATGTGAAAAAGTATGTGAGATTGAAAAAACATGGATTTGAGATGAGATAAACTTACTACTACATACATATTTCGTACACGATACTAGGATCCATTATGTCATGCCGGTGTTGTAGAGTCCGACAGTGGTTGCAATGAAGGACCTGTGGTCGTGTTGTTAATGACTGATGTCAGCTTGGCTAACATCCTCCTCTCAGCCAGCTATGAAGTCCAGACGACTGTCCAAGACAGAGCCGGTTAGATAGATAGAAGATTGTAGATGACTCCACAGGATTTAACTGGCACGGGCCCAGATTGCTGTGAATTTGGGTGTGTGAGCGTGTGTGTACTCTGAGGAAGAGGTTTGCCTCTAAAAATGCTGTGTCATCACTCAAACACCTATATAAATACTTCGACAAAGAGCTCTGTCTGAGAGAGAGGGAGGGAGAGAGTCAGCTGTGACTGACCTAGTTAGCTTAGGCAAGACTGTAACCCCCTGAACACACACAAGCACAGATTGTAGTAGGACCGATAAGTGTGGCTTTATGCTTTCCCCTATGCAGGTACATAGACATCCATATCTGAATGTGTTCTGACTATGTATAAACAAATACTAATTATTCTTAACAAATTCATTATTATTACGATAATTATGAAATTATAAAATCTCTGCAAATCAAATGATCATTTTAGCAAAAGTAATACAAGTCTGTGCACTCAAGATTTCACACATCAAATTCAGTTTGTCTTGCAATATTTAGGATGAGAACATATTCCGTAATAGCTTCATGGTTTTTAGACCACGTCTTGGTCGAGGCCAGGGGTCGGCAATCTTTAATACTCAAAGAGCCATTTGGACCCGTTATTCACAGAAAAGAAAACACCGGGAGCCCCCAAACCATTTTGACATCTAAAATGAAGATAACACAGCCTATATCATTTTTTACCCGTATGCTATGTATAAAAAAAACTATGGTGGGTTTGTATTTATGAAATAAATGAACTACTGTAGAGAAAAAGAAATTATTTATGCATGGAACAAAAATATTTTGAATTCCATAAAAAAAGACGCAGGGATGAATGTTACTTTCAAAATAAAATACTCTATGTCTATCTGAGTCCTCCTCGTATAAAAAGCCAAACTTAAATTATCCACCTTTTAATATAGTTCATGGAGAAGACCTGCTCACATACGTATGTGGATCCGAAGATTGACAGGACTCGAAATGAATACTTTTTCATGTTCATATAAGTGTCAGGGATGGTATTCCATGTTTCGAACACGAGCTTGTCCGGTTTGGGAAGGTTTTCAATAGACCCGTATATCTTTGTCAGCAATGTCGGTCAGTTCCATCTCAAGATCGGGTTGACTTACACCTGCAAACGCAGTCATATTCAGTAGTAATATTCAATGTTCCAGGGGAGTGACAGGAAAGGATAATGTGTTTTTTTCCTCTTTGAACTCACAGAATCGTTTCCCAAATGATGTTTGCAGTGAAAAGTCAGCAGCGTTCTACCGAGCGACTTCTGCAGGAGAGCCACAAAGCCCTTCTGCGCTCCTGTCATACTTGGTGCCCCATCAGTAGCCACTGACACCAGGTTTGTGGTGTTTATTTCTTTGTCTCTTAAACAGTCCAAGACAGCCTCACTGATGTCCTCACCCAGTGTTTGGCCTTTTAGTGGTATCAACTCAATCATTTCTTCCTGTGGCCCCGCAGAGTTCACATATTGGCAGAACAAAGCTATTTGTTAAATATCACTTTTGTCTTTGGACTTATCATAGGCAATTGAGTACGCCAAAGCTGAATTGATGTCTTTGATTTGCTGTCTGGTGATGTTTTCTACCTTTTTTATGGTTCTGTCTTTGACAGTCGTCGCAGAAAGAGGTACATTATATCTCTGACTTTCTGCACAATTTCACTCTTGTTTTGTAAGTCCGAGAATAGATGTTCTGAAAACTTGATGAATGATTCTTTTATATATTCTCCACCTGTGAACGGCTTCCCGTGTCTGACTATTTCCTGAGTGGCCACAAAACTAGCAAATGTAGGTGAATTTGCAGACTTCATCCATTTCTTGAAAGTATTTTTGCTCAGATCAGCCTTCCGCGTCAGTTCCAAAATGGCCTTTTTCCACTCATCTCCATCCGGATATTTTTCAGCAAAGTCTGTGTGTTTATTCTGGAAATGTCTAGCAACATTTGACTTTTTGTTGTTTGCCAATTTCTCACCGCATATTAAGCATACAGGTATACCAGTCTCGTCGGCAATGAAAGCAAATGAATCTGCCCACGTAGCATTAAATGTTCTGTTTTCTTCAAAAAATTTTCTTTTCTTGGATTTATCCATGGTTGACTTACCGGGGTCTAAAAGCTCAATAAATTTTGCGCCGGTGGGAATTGCACATATGACGCATGTTTTGAGAGACAAAAGAATAAAAAAAGATTAATCACGTTTTATTTTAATGTTACAAGATCACCACAACCTTTAATTTAGAATTACATTTAAAAAACGAAGGAACTTAGATAAAAATAAATTTAAATTAAATACTCATTATTTATGTAACCGAGTATCTGTTGCGTTTATTTCCAAAGTCACACGGAGCCGCAGCAGAGGAATGAAAGAGCCGGATGCGGCTTTGGAGCCGCGGGTTGCCGACCCCTGGTCTAGGTCAATGACATATTTGTCATTCACCTAACAGGTCTGTTGGATTGGAAGACATTAAAGCTTCTAAAGGCTCTCCTGCATGAAAGTTTAAGTCTAATTAGATGCAAATGCATCTAAGCACACTGTTGCTTCAGAAAGTTTTTCTCCTCTGGCATTTGACCCTGGAATGTCTGTTCTCATGGATCTCCATCATGTAGTAATTTGTTGCTGCCTTCTTGGTTGACGTAGCTCCATAATGTAAAGTAACTGAGAGAATTTTGTGGACATATACTACATGCAGGGAACTGGAAGCAAAAATAGTACTCTCAAGAAAATAGATTTTACAGTTCTATTTGGGAATACACAAGATAAGTTTAGATAGATTGTGGTGTGCTTAGAAAAAAGCCAAGCTCAGGTGAGATTTTCACAAAAAATATTTCTTTATTTCTTTAATGGATTGAACATCCCTTAAACATCAAAGTAAACAACACTTATGATGTCTAAAAGGCTGGTTTCCTTGAATAGTGCTGCTCATGACCCACAAGTCTTTTTTAAACATTTTATCCTTTACCAGATTCTCCAGCCCATGAATATGATTGTGCATCCATCTGTTGGGTAAATGTGGGTATTGCATACAATTCTCAAATAACACAAAACCACAGAGTTTAAGACGAAATGCATTTAAACACACTTCTTTTCCTCATTTATTTTGTTCAACATTTACCACAACTATGGAAGATACACTTTAATTCATCTTATAAATCAGTGTGCAATGTACATTATATAATAGATTCTTCTAATGGAACGTGTTTCTGATAGGCTGGCAGGTTTTCTTTAACAAATGAATGTCAGCACACCTCAAACACACATGTAATCATCAGGTTATACCTGTTTATTTACCTTAAACTGCAGGCAAACATGGCAGCAGCCGACTCAACAGAGGAAATACTTAACCTTCATCATATGAGAAAACCTAGTACCTTATTACTGAGTAACTGTATGTAACCATAGCAACTATATTTTATATTTTATTTACCAGTTTTGTTGTGGTGAGACACTTCAAACTTTCAGTGGCATTTTCCGTCTCCATTTCATGAAGTGATTGCTAACATGGTGTCAGATTTGACTGTCAATGAGCAAGACATTTTTATTTGCTTTGACTCCATGTCTATTGCTGCATCTCATTGCTGCCTGTGTGCACCAGCAGAATCCTCTAGAAACGTGTTTGTGTACACTTAAAAATACATTTATGTATGGTTTCTTCATTCTCATTCTCATTACATAAAAATATGGAAACTCAGTTTTGTAACCTCTTTAACAAATGCACTCCACACTCACAAAAATGTCACGATATTGTCTAGCAAATATCTAGCAAAAATTCTGTTCGCGCATACGAGGAATTTAAGGAAATGGTGATTTATTTTCTTGTCTTATAGACTTGCGTCTTAACTTTAATGCTTGTGTATTGAGGATTTGTTTTTCCTCATTTGAAACAAAGCAGATTGCCGATATTGTTTGCATAAGCACAACAAGGAAAGCTAAGTTCCAACTGTACTGCATCTATGTTTGAGAAAACAGTTTGTGCTTTACGAAACACATAATATGTCTTTGCAGAGGCACACTTCTTGTTTTATGTGTGTGCACCAGCAGAATCCTCTAGAAACGTGTTTGTGTACACTTAAATCTACATTTATGTATGGTTTCTTCATTCTCATTCTCATTACATAAAAATATGGAAACTCAGTTTTGTAACCTCTTTAACAAATGCACTCCACACTCACAAAAATGTCACGATATTGTCTAACAAAATGCGTGCATGAAGCAGAATGCTAGAAAAGTTGTAGCATCTCCTCCGTCCCTGGGTAGACTTGTATGAGAATAGGGGCCAGGACATTTCAGGATGATGACATTTGTCCTGTTAATCACTTGTGATACCATTAGCGTGTTGATGACAAATGGGATTTCCAGAAGAACAAATTCGTTTCTGGAAGAAATATCTCGAAATGGAACTGAGTTCAGGGAGTTGCTATCCATTATGGTGGAGGACAAAATAATCTTCAAATCTAAGGAAAACTCGGAGATGATGGCAATCATAAGCAGCATCATGTCTTGCCTTCTCCTTTGTCTGTGCAAGTTGCCAGTTGGCAAAGAAAATACCTACCTAGAGCCATTGATGTAATCATAAAACAAGCTATTTATGAGCAGTTTTATCATTCATACATTAAAATTATGACTTAATTTATGAGTGACTTACATAACATCTATACAGCAATGGATTTTTGCCCCATTAGTTGAATTTTTAGAGGCAAAAATGTCAAATATCATGGAGATTTTGTCCTTCGCCCCTTGTTTGCCTACACTGACTCCAGCAGCTAATTTTGTTAGTTCTGGTATAAATGTGTTGAAATACACAAGAATGTGAAAATGTGGGTCCTTGGAGAAACACTTGCATTCCACTTCTCTGTATTTCACAGTGTCTCTGCTGCCCCTCTGTGGCACTGAATGTTTACAGAAGGAAGTGCTGGCAGTCACTGCATCTCGTAGGAGCTGCTGTCCAATTTTAGCCTGAGGAACTTGAAGTCTGGCCTATCATCTGGCTTGGCACTCCAACATTTCAACATGATATCGTAGAGGAAGTTGGGACATTTGGGCGGAACTGGCATTCTATAACCGTCAGTAACCTTCTGGAACACTTCCTGGTTGTTGAGGGCTAATGACGAGGAGGTAGAGGAAGTTATGAGAGGAGTGATTACGATTATTTGTTTAACAATTGTCCAGAGTTTAGCAATGTGGTCAGTGTGTTTCTGTTTGTATTGGTGCATTCATCCAAGACAACAGGAAAACCCTAGCAGTAGCTGTGCTTTTGTTACCATGTTTTAAACTAATAATTATCAAAATAATATGATGTCTGCAATCTAGGCTAATATAGGACTTCTGTTCTAAAACCATCAGTTCCTTAACTCACCTGGGTACGGAATACCTCCATAGGTGATAATCTCATATAACAAGACTCCAAAGGACCAGACATCTGATTTGTTGGAGAACCGTCCATGGCTGATGGCCTCTGGAGCGCTCCACTTGTAAGGAATCTTCTTATCCGCTGTGATATAGAATGGCTCCTAGATCAAAGAGGGAATGAAGGCAGAGAAATCTAGCAAAAGGAGACATTGTGCTGTAAATGTGTTGACATAAGAGCAGCTTGTGACGCGTTTGAAATGATTGAAAGAAGAACTGATTCTTAAGATTTCAGGTCCTTGTGCTGTGCACTCATCCCAACAATGTAACCAAGATCAGAAGTTGAAAAATGGTTTGCCTTACTAAAAAAATACACTCAATACTAGTTAAATTACTGTGATTTTAAAAAATATTTGCATTTTCTCAAGCTTTAATCATCAATACGGAGTTTATTAATGTGATGTACTAAAATAATCTAAAATACGGAATATATCTAAACCATTGTTCCGTAATTTGGGAATTTTTACCATCTGTACTTATCATCTGTACCTTACATCACATAGCCACAAAAAGTGCTAAAATCTGTCCAAAAATTTGTATCCTGGCAGATTACATGATCTTGACATGTATTTACAATTTTATTCAAACCACATCAACACAATGGAACATTTCACTTTACAGACAAACTCTTCCTCCTTCCTACCTTGATCACCCTGGCCAGTCCAAAGTCAGCCACCTTGCAGATGTGATCCTCTCCCACTAGGACATTTCGAGCTGCCAAATCTCTGTGGATGCTGTTTTTCTCTTCGAGATATGCCATTCCATCAGCCACTTGGGCACCCATGTCAATGAGTGATGTCAGGTCTAAATGCTGCCCTTCTGAACCTGCAGTCATGAAACATTATATTTCTGTCACAATTTAGAAAATTATCCAGAATAACGAACACACACACTGAAGGTTTACTTCTGAGGAAGCTGAGGAGGCTTCCTTTCTCCATCAGCTCAGTGATTATGTAGAACGGGGCAGAGGCTGTGCAGACCGCAAACAGAGAGATGAGATGACGGTGACGCAGACTCTTCAGGATCTGAACTTCTCTATGAAATTCTTGGTGATTCAGCTCAGTGTCTGCGGATAAGAGAAACAGAGAGAGCAACACAGAGGAAAATTAGGAAAAGATGTAAAGAAGGAGAATGGAGAAGTTAGAAAAATACATATTCGCTGAATTAGCAGCATGAATTTGAATAAGATGTGAAACGTTTTATAAATAACTCAAAATAAATGTGAATAAGCAATATTACACAGGAGCAGAAGTAATGTGATGCCAAGCAATGTGCAAACTGTTGTCAATGGTAACATAACAGATGCCATTAGTTCATGTAAAAGTGATAATTTTTAACCATTTTAAAACCAATTTTCGAATGTGAATTTGTTTTAGACGTAATTTTACCAAATTATTTCACCCAAATCAGATTATTCATAAATTGTCTGAGCTGAAAATGGCGCATGACAGGAAGAGAGACAACTGTGCATGCACACATCCTGTCTACACTAGAGGACGCTCCTAAGATGTTCACGTTCATTTGTTAGGGAATGTCAACAAGTAACAGCTCCTCACTGTGACAGCTGCATTTTCCGTGTAGTTTTGTGGTTGCCAACCCGCTGTTCTTATCCGCCTAGTACACCAAGATTCTCACTCAAATAGATCATTTTGTGAATATGCTGATCCGCTCTTATACTAAACCGCTCCCTTTGTATTTACTGGTACAACCACATCCATTTTACGGTCATGGTTGATTATGTTATTAATGTGTATCTTTGAGCTACACTGGAGTGAAAACACTGCAAACAAAAATGCTCAGTGGTTTCTGATGCTTTCAATAATTCTTTTGACTTTGTGGAACTTACAATGTTCAGTTTTGTGTAACAGATTCTCTGATTAAGCCCACTAATCATTTTATGATACTATTTTGTGGCAATGTTTTGTTTTATCATGTTATAGTGAAATGTATTTGGTCCCCCTCCTTTATGTTTAAGGGGACAAAACTTTGTTCAGTGTTGAAATACCACTTTTGATGATCTTGATGGCGACATTGATTCGGTTTTTCCAGCGTCCTCGGTAGACATCAGCAAAGTATCCGCTGCCTAGCTGAGCCTCCAGGGTGAACTCCTCTTTAGGGAGCTCCCACTCATCCACTGTGGAGTGGGACAAATCTGTTGGCTGCGGTTGTTTCTGATGAGGAAACAAGTACAACAAAACAAACGTGCATTCATGTAATGTACATAACAGGAATGTGTAACACGAAAGACAAAATATAGATCACAAGATGTTTGACCAAATGTGCATCTTTGGTCTAGTTTATCTTCTCCTTGATTTCGATCTTTTGGACCTCTTTTCTGGGTCAAGATCTTGTATAGTTTGATTTTGTCCCCAACCAAGAACTTTATTAGATCAGAGGACTAAGTTATCTGAGATAATTGCGCATTCCTGGATTCATCGACAATAGCATCAATTCAAGACCCCAAACCAAGATCAGTGAGTCCCTGATTGGTTTAAACCATGGCAAGGGAAAGCTTATGATTTTTCAGGACAGAAGCTTCTGTTTGCGCATACAAGGAATTTAAGGAAATGGTGATTTATTTTCTTGTCTTATAGACTTGCGTCTTAACTTTAATGCTTGTGTATTGAGGATTTGTTTTTCCTCATTTGAAACAAAGCAGATTGCAGATATTGTTTGCATAAGCACAACAAGGAAAGCTAAGTTCCAACTGTGCTGCATCTATGTTTGAGAAAACAGTTTGTGCTTTACGAAACACATAATATGTCTTTGCAGAGGCACACTTCTTGTTTTATATCAACAAGATATAAAGAGGAAGGAAATGAGAGAAAGCAAGCAAAGAGACAGAAACAGCCACACCAAAATTCCTACCCTCCTGCAGGTGTTCCTCAGTGTGGCTGTGTTATTCAGGCTGTTATTGCAGTAAAACTCCACTAGGTCGATCAGAGAGGTGAACCGATGGCTCTCCTCCACCAAGAACTGATTGTCATCACCCTGTAGGATCTTGAAATGTTTCACCCGGTTGCCTGACTTCACTGCAGAATGTACACACATATACACAAACAAACTAAATGAAAAAACATCGAGCAGCGGTTGGGTGACAAAATAATGCTTTTTGTTCCCATTCCCAGCACTCCGCTCCATTAAGGACAAGTTAAAGAATTACAATGACTTTGACTCAGTAACATTTCTCTCCCTCCGTCCATCTGTAGGTTGTCTCTCCACATTTGCCTGGCATGACCTGATCTACCATCTCACACACCTTTAAATGTTACTCGGTCTACAGACACCTCCCTTGTAGACATTTTTCAATCTGGAATGACTGATGCCCTGCCCGATCTTACAGTCCTCGCCACTCTTTGACTCCCTGTGTCTGCTGGGGAGAATCACCTCAAAATGCTCTGTTCACTAGCTAACTATTCTCTTTGAATTTTCTCTTCTTAGGTTCCTCCCATTTTCCCTTTTGATTCTAATGCTTTTGGGGATTTTTTTCTTCCTGTAGAATATAGATTGCACTTGAATCATTGCTATCTGAGCCTGGAAAACCCATTAAGCACAGTTTTGTGATATTGGACTTCACAAATTTGCCATAATTGAAAGATTTCTCGTATTTTCCTGTAGATGTGTTGGATCCTTTGGTTACTGTCGCATGTTTTGTAGAGAGTGTGAATAGATGAGGCAATGTTTTGCAAGCTACTGTTGTCATTCTACCCAGCTTAGTAGTCTGCATGAAATGTTGTGTCACATAAATACTGACATTCTCTGCCGTCATGCTTGTGCCGCTGCAGTGTTAAAGAACATCCGTTAAATGTCTGACTTGTTATTGTGATAATAGAAGCACAAGCACGGAGACGAGGAGGGTGTAGTTTCTGAACTATGGGTAAGCTCCTCTTCTATGTGGGTTAAGAACAAAATTCCACCAGATATGAGCTTCTCATAGCTCAAAAGAAGGACAGTCTCCATTGTTTCACTAGTTGTTCATCTTATTTTTGTCTACAGTGAAATGGTATTGCTGAGATTTCAATGGAAATGCTGAACCCCATGAAACTGTGGAGTGATAAATAAATGCAAGATCCTCTAACTGTTTATGCCAAGCAGGAGATACATAAAACCTGTTCACTTGAAATGAGAAAATAGCTCAAAATATCTCTTCTCAAAATTAATTAATACTTAAAATAATTAAATTAAGAAAATAAATAAAAATCCATCCGTCCATCCATTTTCATTGCTTATCTATCTTTCACAGCTGGTCTGTTCTTGCACCTTGCTAAGCAGGAGCATCAAAGGACATTTCCATGCTAGGAAAGCCTATTCTAAGTCTGCTTGGTGGGTCTCTGCCCAGTTGGATGTGCCTGGAATACCTCCATAGAGGCATCCTAAACAGATCCCTGGACTGGACCACCTCAGATCGTTTCTTTCAATGAGGAGCATTGTTTCTACAGTCTTGATGTCTGGACACATCACCTTAACCTGAGGTTAGTCTACACTTTATAGGAAACTTATTTTAGTTGCTTGTGCCATTATTTGTTTTTTTTATGACATATAGTAGATTGACAGGGAAGTAGAGAGCGCTGTCATGGTCAGTTCTCTTTTTACCCATACAATGAAAGGAAAAAGTTTCTGTTTATTGGAAAAAAGTTCACAAGACATCCTACTTGCAGTCAGTTGCACTTGGTTCTACAAATGTTCATTACCATTTAACATACTAGTTCAGAGTTCACTGATGATTAGAATGACACCATTATAATCATAACCCAAGCTGTTGTCTAGGTCCAGATCCAAACGAATCATACCACCGAGGCAGATGTCTCATTCAACAGGATGAATCCATGTAAATGTCAAAACAAAGATCTATACTCTTTTTGACTGTTGACCTGATATTTGTAATGTAATTGTCATGCTGTGACGTTAAAGTTTCTCTTCCCCTTCCTCCCTTTTCTGACCTCAGACCTTTCTTCTTCCCTTTTTCTGTTTCCTATTCTGTCTCACCTGAAAGAACGTATCCAATGTCATCTTTTTCACTGCGGCGGATGAGGAAAGCTCCTTCCTCATTGTCTGAACCCAAGAGGTGACTTTGGGCTTCAAAGCGGTTCATCTTTCCAAAATACCATCTGGCAGGACAGGCAGTTTAAAAAAGAAAGAAAGGAAATGTTAGGACACCCAGGTACAATTAAGGACTTGTATAACATTTTTGTGGTGATTACAATACCTTTTGTTGCAGTTTAGATTTTACTTTGCCGCCACACTAACAATGCTCTACAGATTTTGCACAGACTTAATATAAATATATTGTAGAGTATTTCAAATAATAAAGCCCCACATCAATCTGGCACTTCTGTAAACTCCATAAATAATTTAAAAAAAAAATTACAAATACTTGACCAAGGTGGTGGTAGTCTGTTATCATATAATATATTGTATAATTGTATAATAATTATATCAAACTGCACAATCTATTATGATTCATAATAAAAAGAACTTTTACATAATTAATACCAGCCCTCCAGCGCCTGCTGACATATATGATTAACTACACATGACATACTTCCCATTCAGAGAGAGTTAAACAGTCCTATTGTTTGTGTCCATGTTTGCCAGTCACTTCATACGTATACAAGCATAATATAATATTAATGTTTCAGTCCACTTTTTGTCTAGACTACATTATGATCTCGTGTTAACTCAACATATTGATCTATGCCTCAAGGTTTCTATTTCAAGTTTTGTGGCAGTACTAACTGAACTCACTGACGAAAGACATCCCAGTGTTATTTACTAATGATTTTTAAGTTGTCATAACTTTAACATCACAATTGTAGAGATATGACTCAGCAGCTGGACGAGTCTAAAAGACATAAAAACCCATTTAAGGCAGAAAGCATGTTGTAATGGAGTGAGATGTACAAAAGTATTCGTGTTAATGTATAAAAACATGATAGATTATGGTGTTTTAGGCAGCTAAGACGCTTTGTTTAAAGTTCAGAATAATTTCAGGTCACACACTACAACTTCCTCCTTTATGTACAGAACAAAAAGCATTCTTTTAGTTTGCTGCTTGCTACAGTTTAGATTTTTATTTCTAATTCAGTTTTATTCATAAAAATCTGCAAAATTACGCACTTGTGTTTATGTGGATTTGTGTTAATGCACCCAAAGTTACCTATACTGAAAAAGAATAACACCAAGCTTAACCATATCCATAATTTACATATCCTCAAATTTATTTTCATACAAACACTGCTGAAGTGAGCCTTCACACTTACAAGGAACCATGTAGGTATTACTCACCGAATCAATCCATCACTGGACTTTCAAGTTATCTTAAACAATAGCTTTACGCTGCCAGGGTCCTATGACTTAGTGCTCACTTGTGCCACAGATCAGATCTCAGTGATGATATTGTGAATGTAAAAATAAACTGCACAAGGAGTCTGATATTTTCTGATCAAACTTATACCACATTCATACATGGAAATAAATCGGATATGATTCTAATTTTTCCCAAAATTACTTGTGATCACAGCCATTGGACATTTCAGTCATTATGATTCAAGCGTTGTTTAGCGTACGAAGGCAGTCAAACTTGTACTTGATTGACATTTGTACAAGTCCTGAGATCAATGGTACAATGCAGATTTTATTTGACTCGTAAACATTCCGAAGGCAGGTACTGCAAGACAGAAATGTTTGAACAGATTAAACTGCCATGTGAGAGCACGGAACTTCCACTGTCAATGCAAACTAAACCAAACCCTCTGGTTAGAGCACACAAATCTGATATGAGTCAATTTTAAAAGTAGATGTAAACAGGTGGTGACAAGAGTTTGGATGTAGGCAGAAAATCTGAACTGTGCATCAAGACTTGTAGTGTAAACATAGCCATATCTAAAGGCAGGTAGTTTTCTTATCAATGCTGATGTATCCATAATCCACAGTTTAGAGTTGATTGATTTAGAGTAAATTGTATTAGTAGTAGTAGTAGTAGTAGTAGAGCTTTGCTCTGCACAATTTATACCGTGGATGATTGGACCACAACCACATAATTTATTTTCTAGTTGAAGTTTTAGGAAGTTGAACTACTGTTGAGGTTGCAGATACAGCTTTGTTTAAAATTACATTAAAATTGAATAATAAGCAATAAGACTTACACACACACACACAAAACAAATTCCATTTTGGACTGATGTTTCTGGTTTTAAAAGCTTTTACAGTATAGAATGTAGATAGTAATCAAATAGATCACATGACAAGTACAGTCGGTTTAACCGTGTCGGACCTGTGATTCAAATATGTGTGAATTGTTGACTGTCACATTGTAGTCTAGCCTGTGCCAAGTAGCCATGTATTTCACAGTGTTGTTATGTTTGGAATGCATTGTGTAGGGAACGATTCCTCCTACAGTGTTCAGCTACTCTGGAGTGCTGCTGTTGTCACTGTTGCATATTTTTAACATCTTTTTAAAATCAGAGTTCAGCGTCAAGTTTCTGTGATGCAGCTAAGATTTTCATTCAAATTTGCACAAGTGTTTAATTGAACTGTTTTATCTGTAGCATGTGTTCATATCTCTGAATGACTATGTAGAGCCAGATTACACAAACTCCAGTCCAGTCCATATGATAATTATTGTTGTTAAATCTGATGCTAAACCATCAACTCTCTTCAAGTGTAAAATGAATAAGTAGCTAAATGGTTTGATTCCGCTGGCAGTTTTCCGAGGAGGAAAATTCCTTTACTCACGTTTGCGCGTCCACGTTCTCGCCCCTCGCCAGGTAGTTATTTGGTACGATTCCGGTGTCCAGGACGCGTCCATTCTTGTCAATCCTCCGCGCGGTCCACCAGTCCCCGTTACGGTTGATCACACTGAACAGGTCCCCCTCTCTGAACGACAGCTCGTCCGGGTGGCGGGCTTCAAACGTCCAGAGCGCCGTGTAGATGGCGCCGCTCTCCTTCGCTCTGTCCCCGTCTTCTTGCGGCGGCCCCGGTGCGCTCTCCGCGCCGTCTCCTCCACTTGTAGTAGCCTTCTTTTCACCGAAAATCCTCTGCCATATGGTTTCCAGACAGGGGCAAGCTTTCCGCAGAGATTCACCCATAAATTAGCGCACACGAACCCCTCTGAGAGCCGCTTTAATTCCCGCTGCCTCTGTGCGTAATTACGCAGCCGACTACACCTGTCGGACAGGTAGAGGATGGAGAGCGCCAGGAATTTTCGGAGTGATTTTCCAAACAGATAAATGGTCGAAAATCTTATCGTAGATAGAGAACGTGACAGCTTCCTTGTGTGGCACCAGCGGTGATAGAAACTGAACCCCGCCTACGAAACGACAGCGAAACAGCGCACAAGCGCACCCATTTGTCCCGTGGCCAACATTCCTACGTAGTCTATTGTTCTCCGAAATTTCCTATAGACATCAATTCCTGTCCGTGACTGCTGAATATCTCTCTCAAATTTTCAAAATTCAAAGTAATGACCATGCGAGAGATCCAAGAGATTTTTCTCAACTCGTCCACAGATGAAAATACAACAGGTAGCCTATGGTGTGTTCATATTAATACACTTATACTAATGCTGCAGTTACAACACATGAGACAACAAAGATGTACTGTGCTACTGGCAGGCTTAAGGTGCAGAACATAACAAAACGTGCAAAAGGGATAGTTGATAGAATAAATCTAAAATGACAGGTTCGGCAGGTACTTGGTATATTTGTATATTAAATATGTACATAAATAAATGAGATACAGGCAGGGTGAACAATAGATATGGTACACATAAAAGTATGTGTAATTTTCCCATTTTTATGTTTGTTTGTTTTTTAGATATTGTCCAACCACTGAAGCAGAAGGTTGTCTGGTTCAGTGGGTGGTGGGGGCAGTGAGCTGTTTAGTCTTACTGCCTGGGGGGAAAAAATGAGCCAGCCAGTCTACGCAACACTAAGACTCCTGTACCGTAGGAGAGAATGGGAGCAATGGGACAGGTCTCATAATCCTGGTGGCTAAACATACAGTGTTGCCAAAACAGTTTGTACAACGTGTACATTGAAATGTGAAAAGAAATGAAGAGAACAAATTTTAAAAAAAAGTCTCTCTGCCCCTCTCTCTCTGCCGCTCAACTTCTCAGAATTCAAAAGGCTTTATCATCATGGCTCTATAAAGTCACAATATTGGCAAAGCTCTGCAACATCAAACAAAAGTCAAAAGAACAAAATTTAAAAAAATGTCCATCTCTAACTCCTCCCTCTCTCAGAATGGGAAGTGTGTAATGTGTGTTTATTCTTACCTGCCGCAGATGTTAAATGGCTGGAAATTATTATGGTTTTACACTGAGAACAGAAGTAAGACGCAAAATACCACTAAAATATTGGACCAAGTTTTGGCTTCCAGACTTTGGTGGAGATGTATTGCATTTCTAATGGTTTACTTTAGCTAAGGCGAGGTACAAGATTGATGAGAAGTTTGATTATTCCAAGAGTAAAAAAAGATTAAGCCTTTACAAACAGAAAAATAAAAGCATAAATAGATTTTAAGTCAGAGTTTTTATGTTTTGTCTATAAATCCGATGGAGCTGAGAGTAGCATAAAAATTACATTTTTACATTACATTTTACATTAACATGACCACTCTAATCCATACATTGTCAAGTTGTAGCATGTAGTGGTATGTACTCTTTCTTCTACATTTACATCTTTGCATTTGGAGATGCTTTTATCCGAAAAATGTTCATTCTAATTTTTAGGACAAGTCTTAACTCATTAAAGAACAATAATAAAATAAAAATAAAAACAAACTTATATTATTGTATTTATTCAGAAATCACATTTTAACAGGCAATCCAAATTTTCTTGTGATGAGATGAGATGAACTTTTTTTGTCTCAGCAGCTCAAGCGAAGCAGAAGCATAGGAATAAAAACAAGACATAAAGAGGAACAGTATGGAAAATGCAAAAACACAATCATCGTGCAAGATGACTCCTGAAACATGGTTGCACTCCATGGAACATGAGATTGATGGCAAAATTGCTTCATTAGCAGCAGCCCATGATGTGTGGACCATGAGCCAAACACAATCACAACCAGTGGGAGCCCAAAAACGCAGACTGAGCTGAGAAAACATCCGCATCATTCATTCAATGTTAGCTGGTTAACTAACATAAACACCAGTAGACACTAGCAATAGCCAGCCAGCCAGACGGATAGATTGGTGTGTGTGTGTGTATATATATATACATGTATGGTGTGTATGTATATATTACATTTTTCTCTGTCCGTTCCGCTTCAAATTCTTGATTCTCCATTTTTTTTTTTCTCTTTTCTAATTTTCGTTTTTTTTTGGCAAAAAGGACATGATGCTTCCTTACTGACGGTGACAACTAACTACGCTACATTTGATCATTGGAAAATCCCCACACCCATATCCTCCATAATGTGCCTAATTTTTTGTGACTACTGAAGCAGATAAGTGACTCCATGAAAGTGACAGTCAGGGATGGGTTATTTGTGGTCTACAATGTGTGTCAAACGTGTAGTAAATCCGCATTCACCCACTTTTTTTTTTTTACAGCACTTAGTCTTTCAATGTGTCACATTGTTTCCTGTGTACAATTGGTGTGACTTGAGCACACCTGCTGTACACTTAGGCAAACAGATCAGGTCATGTCCCTCCCACTCCCCACTGTGGCAAGGTTCCAAGTATGTGATTTGTCAGACACTGTAAACAAAAATGTCATACCTCTTTGTTGGCTTTACACAAATATGACTATAGATGAACGTTGAGGCTACGTAAACCTCAAAAATCTGAAAACTCATTGTATGAACAGTATTTATGGACTATATCAGTACCACATTTGCTACAGACTAAAATGTAGCGAGCCAATTAGTCTGACAGTTCCTCAAGCAGCAAAATAATGAAAAATAATCGTGGAGTTCACCAAAGATTTAAATGCAGATGCATTTATTTGCTGTGTGAACGTAGCAGATGATCAAAATCCCAACAATCTGGTTTTTGGCGGTCTGAATGTCATGTTAGGATCTATATTTAACCTGGCATTGAAGAGTGCGGAGCAGGGCTATAGATATGCAGCTACCACCATCAGCTAGTTGAGATGATGCTGATTAGGTATGTACAAACAGTTGGAACGTATCTTCAACGGCTTACAGAGCTCCAACTAGAACAGTTCCACCATCACTGAATTATCCGTTTACAAAACAGAATCCTCAACTGCTAAAGAGACCATATGCGGAGGTTTAAACGGAATCCTTTGAAATGTTTCCATGTGTATGTCTTATTCTTTACACATTGAATATGAACATAGTAAAGCAATATGTTTGAAATTCTGTTAACTCTTGAAATTGTTTCCTTTGTCAGGTTAGACCAGTGGCCCCTGATAGCTGCAGCAGACAACTGAAAAGGTGCGTATGTGTGGATGTATGCTTGTTTGTCTCTACAGAATCAGGATGTAATGTGAACCAAATAGGCACTCAAACGCACATAGGGTTTATCAGCATAAAAACGTGGTTGATATCATAGGTAATTAGCAGAAGTTGTACAAGCAAATTATTTAAGTAATGATAAACATCAGTAGCTATTAAGAAACGAAGATCTAATACGAGTCAAGATGATCGCTTTAGTCAATATACAGTAATCATATACAGAGTCTCAAATGGCAGTTGCAGGTCCCTGACCCAGCCCAAAGTTCTCTAGGAGGACAAGGAAACACACCCTATGTGTGTATGTGCGTATAAAATATATAATTCAAGCTACTTTGTTG
>OMNV01016257.1:0-21480 GCA_900303265.1 Brotula barbata | reverse complement strand
TTTTTGTGAGAAAAAAAAAAAAAAAAAAAAAAGATACAACTAGAAGTAATGTACAATGTAGACTGTTCGGCCTTGTTTGTAGGTGATTATGGCTCAATTTTCCTGAGCGTGGCTTTTATTTTGATAAATGTCATGCATAAACATTCAGAGTTGCATTGTTCTGAAATTGCATTGCAGTGCAGCATCACTGTACAATTTTTATGGTGCTGAAGTCAACAATATCCTTATTTTCGTACATTCCTGTAGTTCTTTCCAGTTTGTTTTTGTTGTGTGGTTCAGAGTGTGCAGTGTAAACATAGGCACTGTAGTTATAACTGCTTTAATAACTTAACTCTTCACACACAGCACTCTGGTCCATGGGTGCTGAGGTTTTTTTCAGCACCGGGTCAGAGTCCAAAACGTACCACAGGAATATAAAAAGGCCTATGGTGGCCCGCAGGTACAAAACACAACAGCATTTTAGAAAATAGCAGTGAGTACAAAATAATAAAATAAATCAACAATTTCACAAAGATTTGAAACCAGAAATATCTCCAGAAATAATTTCACAACTGCAAAATGTAATAATTTGCTATGAGATGTTTTGCTGGCTCGCATATGTGTTTGAATTTAAAATGTTGTGTTTTGTACCACAGAGCCCCCCACATTTTTAGCGACATTGGTATACAGACTTTTTTAATGTTGACGTTAAACATCCAAACACACAGTAATGACAACCATTTTTGTTTTGTTTGGTAGACAGTTACAATCCTTGGCATGAAAAGATTATACAGTCTGAACTCTTATACACTGACATTGTATTTTTGACATTATAAGTGGTAGCATTCTGGAGATATTTGGTGTTTACCTCCTGATCTGTAGCCTCATGGATCTATGTTGTTATTTCTGCTACACTACAAAGATAGATATTCTAAATGCCATGATAAAAGCTAAACATATCTAAAGTAGAACTGCGTTATGCTGCAATGATGCCTTGTAAAATCAATTTTCTTTCCTTACAACGTGTTGCATTTACAGCTCTATTACATTCTCATGTTATGCAGCGACATCACACAAGCGGTGGACAGAGTAGTCATCTATGAAAAAGTGCAGAACATTCAGGGTCAAATGTTTTAGAAAAGCACGTACAGAGGAAACACTGAACAAAGTTGTATTTGTTAAAACATGTAGAGGAGATCTTAGAGGCTTTAACACCTGCTGCATAGATCCATAAAGTTCCATTGTATTGTATTCCGAACCTTGTAAGTCAAAGCCAAATGTCTCCAAAATGCTCTGAAAACAAGGTCTGTGACCTAGTTTGGTCATAATCATTATAATCTTTTAAAAATCAAAAATCGCCGGCATGTTGCTTTAAGCTGCCATGAAGTTTAGAGGATGGTTAGCACAGAAGTAATTCACCACAGCTCATGCAAGCAGCCAGGCTGAGTGGCCATGTTTGGTCTGTTGCTCTTGTGTAATCACTCACAGGAAGGAGCTCACATCCAACCGGGACTTTAAGCAGCAATGGCTGCAAGAACCGCTACGTCAATTGGAAATTAGATCTGTGCTGTTCTGCATATGATTACAAGCGTTTTCCCGTGATAATGTTTTCTGTGATAATGTTATCGTTAGATGTGTAAAACATTGTACAGTCCCTGCAATTAAACACAGGCTGAATAAATACTTGATGCTTGAGGGTAAAAAAAACTAAACTAACCCAGGTAGCACTTAATTATTGCACATATCCTCAATTTTAGCATTGGCTACTGCAGTCCAAATATAAATTTAATTCCTGACCTGTAATTTCAAAACATTTCTACACCGATATGGCACATACAGAAGTAAGAAAATATTATTCAAAAACACAAGAGTATAAAATTAAAAACAGTTGGTGTGCTAGTGGACTTTCTTCACAGACTACAGTACGTTCTCTTATTTTCTCTGGAAGGGAGTAGACATGTTTGTCCTCATGCTTTATCCCCTCTCATTTGCACATTTTTACTCCTGTTCATGGTTTTTAAAGTTTATAACCCTGTATGGAGTCTGTTTTTCCCCCATCTGTGTTTTTAGCAGGATGTTGAGAATGTTCAAGTGTTTGTTCTTCACTTTTTGGCCCCTCATGGAGCTTCTTCATTGTTTTAGCAGCACATCCTGCCGGAGATGGTTTCCTATGACTTTTCGTCTTTCTACACCTCTATGGTCTTGAAGTATATCCTGGCGTATATGGAATCCAGCTGGCTATGGAGGGCGTGGAAGGAGGGTCTTTTTGAGGGCTCTGCAGCCCAGCAGTCCATCATGATGCGGTAGATATTTTGATGACAGCGGGTGGGACAGGGCAGTCGGAAGCCAGATGACAGCAGATCCAACACTTCCTTATTGCTTTTTCCTAAAGCGGAGGGATAGGAAAGATGAAGACATGTGAAGGTAAAGGTTTATCGATTCCATTTTAATCTTAGGTAGGTAAAAGACCCTGATTAGTGCTCTCCTTATTGATTGTTTTGATAATTGCTAATCTAATTTCGTAAGGGTATGATTTTGACATTTAAGACTAGAACACCAAACTGTGTATTGCACTTTAACAAGCAATGTTACATTTTTTCCCCTTGTTTTCTGCTCTATTATGATAGCTACAGTAGAGTGACAGACAGGAAGAACAGGGCTGAGAGAGAGAACCTAAAAGAATGTTGTCTTTTCTACTTCCACCACCTGATCCTAGTGATAATTATTGAGCTCCACCCACTGGCTGCTCGCACGTGACAAAAGAAGCAATACCATATTTCAAAAAGTAGAGAAAAGAGAAGTTCAGAGTTTGTTATTTTCTATACAGTGCTGTTTATCTCTAAGTCAAAAGGACGAGTATCATCATCCAATATCATCTTCAGTCAGTGGTACATAGTAAGACTTCATTTCTCCTGAATGTTGTTGACAACTAGGGCTAAGGTACGGCTTTGGTGTGAGGATCTTAAGAGTCCCATGAATGGACTTCATACAGCTTTGCAGGAGAAGAGATTAGGAAGAAAGATTAGGCCTGTGTGATATTTGAAAAGATTCAAATCACAATATATATATTTTTGTGATAATACTGCAATAGATGCCATGTAACACATGAGCAGCATTTTTGCAAAATCCACATTTGTGTTCTATTAGTAAAAAATGCCTTCCTTACTGCCAGGACAATTTAGTTGTGCTGTGTTTCTCTTATCACCTCCAGGTGTCAGTGTAGCAGATGACAGTGCAGTAGTCTGAAGCCAATGAGTTCTACTTGAAGAGCATACAGTGGGAGTCCAGGGAGGTATTCTCTGAATGTGGATTTAATCGTTCTAGTTTTTTTTTGGGTGTTTCTGCTTTACCATACAGTAGAGAGTAGGGCAGCAACGATTAGTCAAAATTGCCAACAGAAATTGGTGACAAAATTTGAATTAAAATGTCGATAATTTGTAGCTGAGAACATCACCCATGTTTCTCATGCTGTGGAGCAGACATAAAATTGTTTTTTGTAGCTGAGCGGGGCTCCAGGGTGTGAGCACTTAGATGCACCAGGTTCCCATTGCAAGTCGTACTGGTGCGCCTCGTTTCAAGAGATTAGTCACACTGATTCCAAAAATAGGCAGAAAGTGCGCCCAATTGCTCGCACACCGCAGCTCCAGCAATGCAATGCCTCAGCTCCACTGAGCTCCGTGTGTGTCCATCTGTTCCAAAGCAACCACTACAAAAACTACTACATTTACTATTTCCTAGTAAATGAATTTGCGTTAACCTCACACAACGAGCTGGTTTGCACACTTTGAGAAACCGTTCATTATCTAATTGGTCGACAAATCGTTTTGATAATCGTTAACTGGTCCACAATTAAAATAGTCATTGCAGTCCTAGTAGAGAGACAGACAGGAAGTGCAGGGCAGACAAAAGGGGATGACATGCAGCAAAGGCTACGAGTCGGAATTGAACGTGTTCTTCTGCGTGACATTGCATTCAACCTAACAGAAATTTGCGCTAAGTGCCTGTTCAAAAAATTGTGCAGACCTACAAGGAAGCTGAAAATTCCTCAGAGGGGGTGGGGCTTTAACACCCATTATCACCTGCTTAGTAGGGGTTCAACAAGCCCACGGTTCAGCTTGTATTGCAGTTTTTGGGTCATGGTTTCAGTTTGATTTGTGTATCATTTATTGGTATTATTAAATATTTTTTAAATGGTTTATTTGTGAAGGGAATTACTTTGGCCCAGGTCAGTCCTGGTTTTAACAACCGTAGACAAACCAATCTCAAGTTTCACTGTTCAGGTGCAAACCGGACCGTGGTGCACGTATTGAACCATTTGGTTGTTTATGTATTTTATTTAGTGATATGCTGGCAATTCCACAAGATTTCAGGGTTTTCATGTAATTGATGTCTGACCTAGGCCACAGTCGTTATCCGTTTAATGGCCTACAAACCTGGCAAGTGAATGCCAAATCTATGGTGGCCCTGAGAGCTCAGGGCATTGCAACTTAAGGAAACACATGCAAATAGACAAAATCAAATTGACAACATATGTTGCAATGTCTCACAACACAAGCAAATACAAACGTGTTACACAAAAAAGGTGATGAACAGGCTGGGAATGCATTTGTAAGCTGAGCTCTAAGCGCCACCATACGAAGCTCTCTAGAAGGATCTGAATGTTTCATGATTGGCAGGCTGTGATGTGAAAACGCTGCAGTGTGGATAAATTAGAGATGTTATTTCACAGTCTGGTTGCCCAAATGGTGTTACTCCCCTGTTCCCAAATTGAATCAATAATTCACCTCTAGCATAACTGACATATTCTATTACTTATTAGTCAGCATATTTGGCTGTAAGGTGAAACATGTACTGTATTACAAATGAGTTAGAGGACAAATTAAGATTTCACTGTGTTCACTATGGCATTTAGCCAAATCGGACTGCACAGTGCTCCTAAGTACACAATAACCTGAGCGGTGTAACCACACTGTGGATACTGTGTACACATCCAAGAGCTTCCATTCCACTTTTGCAGCCATATGCCCAGAGTTTTTAAATCATTTTCTGCTGATTAAGAGCAGTCAGGACAGTCAAGTTAATATGCTGTAGTAATATCATATCAGGATCAGTAGGAAGGTTATTCATCAACGCACCGTCATAAGGCATCTTGCCGCGTGACATCATCTCATACAGCAGCACCCCGAATGACCAGACGTCCGATTTTACGGAGAAACGCTGATAAATGGCAGCCTCTGGAGCTGTCCACCGCACTGGGATCTTGGTGTTACGACTAGCTAAATACACACTGTCCTGAACAGAGAGAGAGAGAAAGGTGGTGATGGAGTGTTAATATACATGCATACACACGTATCGTGGAACGTTTTCAATGATAAATACGGTTCCTTTCAGTTTAAAAAATCTGAAATTCAGTTTCCACATGTTGCTTTTCTTTCTGCCCGTGGAGTCAGTATGTCTGTGTAGTTTTCCTGCTTAATAGGATTCCTAATTTATTAGTAATTGTGGATTTTTTTCTTGTTTCATTTTTCACATTTTAGATATTTTTTTACTTTAAAATTTCACTTCCATTGCCATGTTTTTTCACTGGATTTGTATTTTTGGCATTTTTCCTGCTTTGTGATAGTTGCCGTAGAGACACAGACAGGAAGGACAGGTCTGAGAGAACAGGTATGACATGCAGCACAGGGCACAGGTTGGACACCCACACCACTGGTACGCGGTACATGCTTAAACCAGTGAACCATCAGGCGTCCCCTTTCCCCTGGATTTTATCTAAGTGTGCATTGGCCTCTGTCTTCTTCATGGTCTTTTGCAGTTTTTTTTGTTATCAGTCAAATATCTTTTAAAAACACGCTGTGTTTTTAAAACACAATGTGTTGCCTAAATTCGTGCCAGTTGATATTTACTGTCCAGATTATCAGTCAGCCTGAAACCTGATGATTCTGAAGACCTTCTGACTATTATTTGTTATTGACTTGGAGGCCTGGAGCATCACTACCTGCGTTTTTTTTCTTTTTCAACATGTTCAAACATGGATTAGCAGTAAAGATTTTATATCTATTTAAAAATGAAAGTTTTAATCAAATACAATAATGAGAAAAATAATGCAATCTGCTCTCTATTCAGCAGTCTCGGAGGGAGGAGTTATTTACACGGCCTCCTTACCTTTATAATGCGAGCCAGTCCAAAGTCAGCCACCTTGCAGACCAGATCGTCTCCCACCAAAATGTTCCGGGCAGCCAGATCTCTGTGGACAATGTTTCTGTCTTCCAAGTAGGCCATCCCCTCTGCTATCTGACTTCCCATGTAGATGAGATGAGCTGATGTCAGCACCTGGCCTTCAGCAGCTGCATGCATGCACACAGAAGCACAACCGCACAGCCGCACACACACACACACACACACACACACACACACACTTCTTACTTCTAACACATGTAAACACACACAATCTGTACCTATTTGGAATACAAGTACAGTGACAGTGTTCAAGCCCTCATGGCTCAGTGATGGTGAATAAATACAAAATAGTGTTAGGACTCACAGGCAATGTAGGACTTGAGGCTTCCTTTGGTCATGAGTTCGGTGACGATGTAGACTGGCTCTCCTCTGGAGCACATGGCTAAGAGCTGGATAAGCTTTGGATGGTGGAGGCTCTTCAAAGCCTGGACCTCTTTCACAAATTCATCTTGCTTTGTGTCCTCTAGAGGAGGATGAAGAGCAGGATGAGAAATGAGGAAAAAAATGCACGGACAGGATTAATACAATTCAGAGTATTGAAAGATGTTGTCTGTGGCTATCCTGGTCTCTCATCCATCCCTCAATCCTGCTCTTTTTCCCTCAGTACATCTCATACATCTATTCATCCATTTTGCCCTCCACTGCCCCCTTTTTGTATGCCATCAAGCATTCATCTACATCTACACCTACATCCATCATTATAGATTAACCACTACTTTGTTTCCTGTCTCAACATTTAATCTAAATCTCTCCATTGAATTTCTTTTCCTAATTACATTTTTCCACACACATTTCACCGTCTCCCTCCATTCTTACCTTGTTTGAGCATCTTTATGGCCACTTTCTTGTTCTCAGTGGTCCACATAGCCTCCCACACCTCTCCAAAGTGTCCCTCTCCCAGCTTCTTGTGGAGCTTGAACTCTTCTCGCGGCCTCTCCCATGGCTCCATGTCAAACAGCTCCCTCTGAACAGAGACAATAGGAAACACAAGCTTTATGACATCACTTATAACAAGGTGGTTTGTTTGATTAACATTTTAAACACTGAAGACATCTTATAATCATGACTCGGCTTATTACCTAAAAAAACAGCTCCATCTGTAGTAGCTTTATTTTCTCATTCAGATGACGCATGAAGCACAGTAAAATTCACATTTATTCATTTAAATGAATTCAATTTAAATCTATTAAATTGTACTGCAATTTAGCATGTACAGTAAGTCGTAATATATTAAGCCATGGTGTAGAACAGCAAATGACAGTATTGTAAATCATAGTATAGTAACATGTAATATGATTTACTTTACTACACAATGTCATACAATACTATGATTTATACATCGATATACTTAATGATATCAAGTCATAGTATATCAAAACATATTAAATCAATCATATTAAATCAATGTATATTAAGAGACAGGATAGTACCATAGGTCCCCTATAACATGTCACTGAGTAGTACATTACATTTACTATCTCAGAACCATAATCTAGTATAACTGTTATACAATAACCCATTCTGTAGTATTTCAAAATAGGATATGACAGTGAATGAATGTCTTGGTTTTTCATGTTTACGTGACAAATTTATTAACTTACCAATCAGGTGGTACAAAACATTGTGGTAATCAAGTGCATCGTAAAAATAATAAATAAAGATCGGTGTAAAGATTCATTAAATAAGTTCTTAGCACAATCAATAAATTAAGGGCAAACATATGAAATGTTTTTCACACAATATGAGACAGAAAAAACAGGACTGTAAAAAATGTATCCTGTTCTAAAACCTGTAACCAACAGCCTTGAATCATGGCAGGAGTACAGCTATGAAATGCTAATCAACCAATACAATCCGTACAAATTAATGAATCAGTCTCCATGATTACAATTTAACCAATGTTTAAAAGCTTTCATGTGCAAAAACCAAATTGAAATGAACAGAGAAACGAGCTAGTGCTGAAATGTGAAGTTTTACAGAATATGAAAAGGATCATTTAGCAATGTTTAACAGTCACTGTGTTTGTGATTTGTGTTTTGTTTGTTGTTTGATATTTAAACGTGTGTGTTCCTGAGCTGCCTCTGTGTGCCGGGTCCTCAGACTCACAGCTTCCTCTGAAAGGGAAGAGAGAAGACGAGGAATCACTAAACGACCTTGCAATCGATTTCTCATCTAAACAATCAAACAATACGATTCATGGGGCTGGCGCGCTGTAGCTCACCTGGTACAAAGGATGCCACATACTGCAGCGCCCTTTGCAGCCTGTCATCTCCTCTCTCTGTCCTCTCCTTCCTCTCTATCTCTCTACTCTACTGATTACAATAAACTAGAAATGCCAAAGCAAGACAAGACATAAAATGATGGATTAAATATCCAGTGAAACTATGCCGTTCTTTGACAATTAGCACTTGTTGGGTAAAGAAGAGTAAAATTTGTCCTTACAGCAAAGCTATAAAAATAATATAAATGATAAATTACATTAGACTAAATTGCTCATCTTCTTACTTCGGTTCTACATTAAGAGGCTGAGCTAAACCTTCAATCTCAGGTTCAGCTCCACTTTGGTGCTCAATGCCAATCAATGTGTAGAGGTTTACGCTCTCATTTAGTAATAAAGTTTTAATCATTCGCTTTGTGTTTTTTACTCTCCGAATGACTTTGGTTGGAAGCAATCTACCAGAGTTAGAATAAAATTTTAAAAAAACCTATGCGACGACAGTGGCTCTTTTTTTTTTACGTTGCTTGATGTCTTCTTGCAAATTCTGCATTTTTTTCCTCTCTATTTTACTCGTCATCTGACTTTGTTTTTTCTGTGCAAACCAGGAATCACTGCTGTACGACGGCATACAAGGGATACTATAGACAAAACAAAATAAACAAAAAAAATACGGACGCAAATTCTCTGAGACTATTAAGTTGCAAATTTACAAGAAAAAAATATGGATATTCTCTGAGATCATAAAGACGCAAACTTGCAACAAAAAAGCTTGGATATGCTGAGATTACAAAGTCACAACTTTGCGTGGTAAAAAAAACAAACAAACAAAAAAAACGTGGTAAGATAGTGTGTAGTGACCCAGGCATCTATAAGTGGAGCTGGTTATTTTAGACCAGAATCACCATATTTTCATAAGCATCTTGACTGTGAGACATTGCCATAAACTGGGGGGAAAAAAAACTACATACTGATTTGAATGAGGTGATATCTTTTGTGCATCAGGAAGTACAACACAATGGACAGATGCAATGCTATCTAATAATACATAATATTACATAATGCACGGCAAGTGGCAGTTTTTGCAAGTCAACCGGCCCAGAAACGTAGCTGAGACCGACTTCAGCTCCAAGAATCAGCCTTCCAGATCAGAATGTAGTCAAATTCTTGACCAGCAGCCGCCTGCTTCAACAGCCTTTTCATGGAGACTTGCTCAAGCAATGGAACACATGACGTGGTTGGCAGACCGCAGGAAAAACTGTCTGGAATGCTGTGAAAAAGTCTCAACACTGATACCACCACGTTCCAGTAAGACGAACCCTCACTGGAGCATCGACCCCAGAAAGATCTCCTAATTTATCACCAAGTCGTTGACTGGGAATATTTCCTCCAGCAGAAGCCATGATCAATATGTCGAGAATTCACGATTCTGATAATAAGACTGATCAATAAAAGATTAATAACGGATGAATGTCTTAATGAGAGTGGTGCCCATTTATAATAAGGGCAAATTCTGTCTGGCTGTAAAAGCTATAAAATATCTGGACTTTCAGTCAAGTAAACAGCTTTTATAAGGTAAAGTGTAATCACTGCATGGGAAAATACAGTTTGAAGATGTTTTGCCATTGGTCTAAAAGGTTTCCTCTGTTGTAACTAACTGAGGAACTGCTAAATTATTTTAAGTATTTATTCCCAGTAAAAAGTAAAATTTATTCCCACCTGCCAGACTCGCCCATCACTGGAATGCGTTAGTGTGGACATATTCTATCCAGTCCACTTCCATTTTATCATAAATTTTAATAATGTCATGTAGCTATTAATTTCCATCTTCTGTAATGTTCTTAACATGTTTTTTTTATTAATTTTAGGTCTGTTTTAAGTGAAGTGCATGTAATTTCTTGTAAAGCTACATTTCCTGTATGAAAGATGATATAAAAATAAAGTTATTATTATTATTATCTTTTCCCACACTGATTAGAAGTGAGAGATGCTTTTAGGATGAATGGCAAACAGTATTGAGGCTAAATTATTTGAACTAAAGCTAAGTTTACAGTCCGGCAGCAGCACTAGAGCTAGCTAGGAGCGACTTGCTGGAGTCATCGCTGCTCCGTAACAAATGGAGTTTTAATAAGTGTAGAAACAATGCGGGGAGAATATCCTGAGATCTTTGGTTTGTATGGTTCCCCGCCGTCTTTGTGATGGCGGGGAATTGTGATCCTCTCTCTTTGAGCTCTGTGTTCTCCCACTAGGCTCTGACTCAGACTAATATTAATCCATGAATAAATAATTGAACACGTTATTTCATTTCTGCAGACTGTGGAGATGAGACGTTTAATTACAGCATGACTGGTGATTTTAATCTGAAACTGATCCTCGGCTTTTCTGCAGTTAATTACACTTTCAAAAAGAATCTAAATGAGGAGACGGAGCTCATTACCATACTGAAGCACAGTGACAATGGAAAACTGACTGACTGGCTGGAATTGTTAGCATTCCACATTCATATTTTCACCTCTGCAAGGTCGTGTCTGTCAGGGACGTCTTGTTAGCAGGACTTCTCAAACATTTATGGAAATTGACTGAAACTTGGTGGACAGTCTGGACACGGTCCAGGGAGGACCCCATCGTAGCCATTTAATAACCACTTTAATTTCTAACTACATATACTAACATTGAGAATTTTTGCCAACACTTTTCGTGAACTTTAACACAAACAATGTTTAGACCAAGTCGGACAATAATGGCTGTCAAAGTTGAGAGGGCATGGCTCATTCTTGTGCTATATCTCATGAATGAATGTCTGTTCTAATAAAACTTGTTAGACAGGTGACACACTACTGAAGAAAGAATCAACTGACGCAATGATGCGCTACAACAGAAGCTACATTTTGTCATCATTGACGCACAACAATATGTTTTGTATCTACTAATGGCAGCTTTGTTTGTAATGAAAGAAAAGAATAAGAAGAAGGAAAGAAGGATGTGAGCGTCACACACATGAAAATTTAACTGATGTGTATCAAACACACACCCAGACATAATTAACGCAATCTTCTCTCCTTTGATGCACTACTGTCCACACTGAGTGAAAACAGACCATTTTAGGTACTCTCTTTTGAAAGCCCCTCCCTGAGGCCTCTCAACTGCTGGGTGTATCTAATCAGGTGTGTGTGTGTGTGTGTCCCACCTGCTGTGCACAGGGCTCCTGCAGCAGCACTCCCAGGCTCCTTGGGTTCTTCTGGTAGTAAGAAATCAGTTCTCCCAGGGTGGCGAAGGAGATTTTATCTGAGATGAAGTACGCACCAATGGCGGAGCGCTGGATTCTGAAGTGGTACACCTTCCCGTCACTCCTCACTGTGGGCGAGAGGTAAAGGGGGTCACTGTAAAGATGTGAAGTCACTCTTGGGATTGGGTTTTCATGTAAAATTTAACAAAACAACACCTGCACATCATGCACAAATTTGTGCGTCCATTTGGTGCAGTCAGAAAGCTTAAACTCTCATTTTGTCAACAATAGAGCAATTCAAGATCGGTTCTACAGCCTGAAAACAAAATGCATCATTTACAGTTAAGTTCCCATCACAAGTAAATGTGGTAGATTACGTAAACAAAACACTAATTGACAAATTAGGTCAGTGTGAAAGAAACATTTTCACGATGAAAACAAGGCAAGATGTACTTTACTCGAATTAGAGTAACATGAAGGAAAGAAAGACAGTTACATGTCAGTGTTAAAAAATTAGTGAGATTGAGGTGAAAATTCTAAGTGACCCATTGAATCACTGGTAGATGGAGGACATAAAGTAGACATTAGCTGGAGACATAAAGTTATCAAGTTGTAGCACCAAGCACATTAGAAGAAAATCTGTGTGAAAATAAGAGGGTAAAAATAGTGAAGTAATTGGAACACACCATGAAGGCTGAGCTCACTGGAGACTACTGGGTGTCACTAAGTAATCATGACTGTTCATTTTTGTGTTTTCCTGGTCTGTTCTGTTGAATTATAGGTGACTTACTCTTAATGAACCTTGATGATGAATATTTGCTCTTCTACAGCAACCAAATGTCCAAAGAATATTTTGTCCATTGAGGTCTCTAAAAACATTGCACTTAAATCTTTCAAAAGGGTAAAATCATCATGAGAAATGTGCCTTTAACACATTAACTACACAAAATGTTGTACACCGACAGGTTGCTGGACCAGCAGGATCTTGAAATCACGAGCAAGGAAAAGTGTAAATGAACATTCACCAATCAAACATCTGACAGCAGACAGAGAGGAGAGGAAATCATCCTCTCACTTTACACTGGATCTGTCGACCTCCATGTTGCAGGACATTCAGAGAAAAGAAGAAAAAAGGAAATCACTGGAACATTTTTTTCATTTTTGTAACACTACTGTCATAGTATTGCTGATGGCCTCATGGAATATGCACACAGCGTGCAATCTGTCATGTCAAGCTCTACTGTGAGACCTCATTGGGGCCTTTTTGTTTTAGTTGTGGTGTAGTCCACCACCCAGTGAATGACAGGAGATGTGTATGTAGCTGTGAGTAAACAATGAGTTCTACTGTAGGAGTTTACAGAAGGAGGACGCAGAGTAAGTCGCACTAAAAACAATTGCTCCAGTTACCCAAGTCTTTATTTGGCAACCTATTACACAACACATGCCTACTTGATTGAAGCGCTCATAAACTTTTTGAGCAGCTAACAAGCTAAACTAACATGGTGGCTAAATAGCTGTCCTTTTCTACTTGACAGTCTGTCTCTGTGCGCCCAATAAACGCTATTTTGTAATCCTTAAGAACAAAAGAAATTAGCATCTGTTATTGACCTTTTCTTCCGTACAGTGTGTGCTCAGTCAGCAGCTTCTCTCAAACCCTCTCTGGGAAAACTGTCAATCCAACAGTCACACAGCAACACTGTTCAGCTGCCCCTTTGAAGAAATCAGTGGCCAAATTATGACCTGAACAAGGGCAGTTCTTCACGATCGGACAATTGTGATGCCAGTGCTGACATCATACATTGTGCAAGGCTACTGCAGTGCAGCATCATTGACCTGTAGGAGGTTTGTGATTGGCTACAATCCCCTATAATTGATTTGTTTGGTCGTCTTCATCAGGATAAAGAGATGAAGAGACCACTGGCCATCTGGGCTGATGCTCATGTTCTTCACTCCAAGCCATCTAGAAACAGTGGCAGCCGAATATTCAAATATTATTGAGAAACACACAACAAATCCTCAAAAGATTACTCAGGGCCAGACCTAATGCAAAACTACCCAAACGGTTTTACATCAAAACATACAGACGTGTTTATATGTGAAGGTGAACAAACTTGAACGCCTGACTGCAGCAACCTGGGAGTAGGGTGACAAGGTGTTCCGCTTTGTGCGGGACTGCACAACGCGTTCATCTCTTGTTCAGTGTCCCCCACATTGAGACAATGTCATTTTGACTGGGTTTAGTTTTCAATAGACAATACTGCAGGACAGTCACATTTCTAAAATCTGGCTTGAATCCAATGAATGTGAAGAAAGCAGGAAAGGATTTTATCACGGCGCTGCATGTGTGATGACAATATGACGGAAACTAACACCAAGAACAGTGGATGCAGCTACCACAAAGACGGGCAAACAGCAGTGAAAACAGTCAAGGTGATTCACACAGAGTTTTGCCTTTTCTGCCTTTTCTTTTCAGAGGAGAATAAGACGTGATACAGTCAGGCAGGTGAGTCTCACAACTTAGAGAAAATACAGACTGGGTCACTTGAAGTATGCAGGAACACCACTGAGTGAAATTCTGTTTAAGGACGGATAAAGTGTTTAATTCATAGGAAAGTTCCTTGATCTAAATATATGACTTTTTATTTTCTGATATTCTACCCTGGGCTGCTCCTATATTTTATATACCATATACCCCTTATAAAGCACCAGTAGTATACTTGAAAGAAGGGAAGCCATGACCTGGATCCTATTCCAGCAACCTGTCTGTTAGGTCACTGTTGAAGAAGAGCTTTATTCTTAACATTTATTGGGATAAAAAAAAGAGACTGCATGTATTGCATTAGACCATGAAAACTGTAAAATGTATCTTTCTTTTATGCTTACTGTATGTACAGTTGCATTGAAATAAAATGTGGGCCTATTTGTTAAGTCCTTCACATAGGGCCTAACCTGTAACTTGCATAGTCTATTATGTGTGTTTCTTATTTAATGTTAGACAGACATTATATCAAAATTTTAGACTACATCACAGCATTGGTAGCATACGTCCCAGATTGTCCCACATAAAAACTCATGTGGTCTGCGGGGATCTGGCCACCCTACCTGAGACAGAGGGCGAGCGAGAGAGCGAGAGAGTGGCGGGGGGAGGGGGGGTGAGACAGAGGGCAGAAAGGGAAAGAGAGTGAGAGAGAAAGAGTGGGGGGAATCGTAGCAATAGGAAGGGTGGAGGACGATGAGTAATGAAAGAGAGGAATATAAAGGAATATAAAGTGAAGGGGTAACTGAACACCATTAGATGATTGGCTGACCATAAATTATTACCACGAGGAGCACATAAACAAAGTTTATACAGCCATGTCACAATCAACAAACAAACAAAGAGGAAATCAACGAGAGGACATAGAAGAAGAAAGATTGAGAAGTGACTTTAGAGGACAGGGAGGTGGGCGTGGCTTACCGGAGACGGTGTACTCATCACTGTGGCTCTCACTTATACGAACCAGGAATGAGCCATCTTTGTTTTGGGATGCAAGCAGCAGCTTCTCAGCTTTCACTCTGTTTATGTTTCCATAGTACCACCTGGGAAAGAGAGAAAGAGGGAGAGAGACGGGGGGAGGGGGGGAGAGATGAATTAACAGGTGAATTGATGTATCAATATTTGGAGGAATGGTTAGATGAATGTTACATGGACGCTTGTGTTGGATGAATGGATGTCCAGCTGGATGTTAACAAACCAGTTCAGTCAGAGATAAAACAACGACAATAACGGTTCACTTTCATGGCCATATTCATAGAGGTTAAAGGTTAAAATTAAATAACACCAAAACAAAAGCATCCTTAATTAAAACTAAACCAAACCATGAGGAGAGCTTCTCCTCACTGCTCCACACGCACAGATGTCAGCAGTGAACCAGGTGAAGCAGTCCAGTTGACATCTACACTCTTAACATTACTGTTGGGTCAATACAAGTTTTGCAAATGAAAAGTCAATTAGTGTCATTTAAACCAATTGTAAGTCTTTTTCCAAAAATATGTCTTGAAAACTGGGGCGTCTTTCATTCAGATCAATATGATAATGTTAAATAGCATATGCGATCAAAATAGTCCCACTGTGCGGACTTTGTATCAAACTGTTTTCTCATTGCTTTTGATGAAGTGTGTATGGTCGGTTCATAGGTAGATATCGTTTTATCAACCAGGCCTACTGTGACAACAAACATATAAAAAAAAAGAGAGAAAAAAAAGTTATGGATTGGTTAAATCTGGTCGCTGTGCCACCCTTGCAACAAGTTTAATCAAAAAACAAATACAGGTGAACCAGAAGCTCTTTGGTGACGATGGTGATAAGATAAAATGATGAAGAACTAAAGAGCTGAATCATTTACTGTATATTTTGTTGGCATGAGAAAGTGTCCCAAATGTACCTTCAGTAATCAGTTGGGTGTGCCCATGACACTCAGGTTTCACAGAAACTCAGCAGAGTTTACTACACACACACACATGCAGACACACACTATTTAATCATGATGAATATAATTTTTGTTGTGTTTTGTTTGTGTTGCTTTTTGAACAGATAAGACAATGAACCTGATACTTCAGTTGCTACTATTATTTGTAATACACAAATAAATTTGATCAGTAAATAAATACATAAATAAAAGTATTTTCCTTGTCATCAAGCATTCTTCCCTTAAATTAGCCGCATGTTTTCCAATGTTCCTACTATCTTACAGCCCACTACGTAACAGAACTCAGAATGTGAGGCAAATATTGTAAAGGACTATACAAATGCAGTCCATCATAAAACATATTGTTTTGTTTCATTTAAAACAAACAAAAGAATATAAAAGTGCTGCTCCACCTCCTGCTCAGCATTTGTTCTTTTCTGCTCTTGTTCCATTTTCTCATCAACATTTGCTTCATCCAAATACAGTGAAAACTCCATGCAGGCTCTACGTTTGTGTTATTAATTTATAAACTTAATTTATGTAGAAGCTGTATAGATAATGGATGGATAACTTGAAAGGCATTTCTGGCCTCAATAGAGCTTTTTTTCTTGCTGTTAAAATAATAAAACCGTAAGTAACCTTTGTTTACATGTGACAAAAGTTTAACAAGTAACAGTTTGACGTTGAGTACTTGTACACGCATTAAAACTATGATTATAATTCCATTGAGGAAATTTTTAAGATTTTTTCAAGTGTACAATTAGACTGAAATCGATGTATTCATTGATTTACGTTGTGTCCAGGTCTGAGCCACAAACCAAAATGATGCGATTGTAAATTTATTCATGCATGTAAAAATTTTAATACACCTCCATGCGTATTTTCATAACCGGGAGTGTTCTCTACTTGGCTTAATAAATACAAGATCAGATGACATAACCCAGATCCACACATGATCCAACACCATGATCGGGAAGTCTCTGATTGGCTGAAACCGTGGCAAGAGTAAGAGCATTTGGTATAATTTATCGACAGGCTGCTCTCAGAGGACTGGAGCAGCATTGCTGAGCAGAGTTTCTCAACCAGCTGCTGAAAAGCACAGATGGATCCTGTTAAGCAGGTTTGAGATCACGGACATGATCACTGTGGCAACAGATCCAACAACAGTTTCATTTTCTCCTTCAAAGAACAGACACTTGCAGAATTATGCGAAACCGTCAACTATTAAATCCAGCGAACACATTAATCCACGTACGACTAACATCCCCCACTTGAATTCATATTGTGATTAAACACTGTATTGTTTATATTTAGACAAAGACTGCATGAATACGTCTCAAAATTTGCCTGAATTACGCTACAGACGTTCTTGGGAGTATCGTGAGCATATAGCACATAATAACTGAGGTTACTGCTGTCAGTATTTTGAAAATTGATTGATAAACTGATTTGGACAATAGAGTAGTTTGTTGGCATTTTTAATAATCAATTTCCATCGGTTTGATATGGATAGGATTTTGTCATTTAAGCTTTAGATCAGTAACTGGTACACTGTCACTTTAAGACGTGACGCCGTGTTTTGCCATACATCATCCATTCTCGTTTATTCTTATCTGATAGTGTAGTGGATCTGATATGAGGCTTATTCACAAAATACATCAAAAAGTAAAGCAGCAGGAGAATAAAATCAAACAGAATCACAGTTTTTGTCTGAGCTTCAAGTATCAGATACAACGTTTGAGTTTCTGTACTGTTGTGTTAAGTCATTGTGAAGAAGTTAGCTTAGCGCTGAGTGGATGCTGTGTCATTTTACTCGAGCAGTCGTTCATAATCGAGTAATCTTGACGTCATCCTGAAGTTTGAGCTTCTCAGGCTCTGCTAGTCAAACCTGCTTTATTAGAGGCAAATATATGCAGTTTTTTTTGTCCCAATCCAAGGCAAAACTGAATAAATTTGGTATTTTTTTTTAGAGGTCGAGCCAAATCATGGTTTTATTCTCAAGGCTTTGCATTCAATTCAACGTTAAAGTTCGAGTTCATTAAAAAGAGAATTTATTTGGCTTATTCCTGATGATTAAACTCTAACTGTACTAAAACTAAGTGTGGTGTGATTAAGGACAGTGGGACGTATCAACGCTCCGTTTCGGGGTCAAATGTGCACTGAATTGAAGCTGTTGAAATATGACGACTCCCAGCAGGCTGCATGAATAAATCATAAAGACCAAGCCAATGCAGCTGGAGGCAGCCGAAAAACACAGGCCCAGATAAATAAAGATAATAACTTTCTATTTTAGCTTTGTGGACGAGCTTACACTTGTCTTAAAAATATCAACAGACAGAACATTTTACCATTGAAAGAAATTACGTTTCTATCAGCTGTCATACAAATTATTTCTTTTAATTAGATATGTCTTCCTTATTGAAGTGTATCTTGGAAATCACACACAGACGTCCACAACATTTAAGTTTGGCATTTAGTCTCAGTGTTATATATCCTGTCAATACATTCATGATTTTGAGCATACAATTGTTGTTTTTAGTCTAATTTAATTAACACTGAAAGAAAACGCAGGTTAAGCTCTTAAAATGAAGGTTTTGGTCAAATTCAATTCAAACAAACAAACTTAGGGTTTAAACTCAAGCAATCATCCCCAAATGTTACAAAGATAAAAATCTGTCTGAATGAATGTGAGGGAAACTTACATTAAGAAACAAATCATATAAATAAACACATCAGGTACTAAGGTGCTGCCAAGAAAATGTGGAATCATACATTTTTGTCAAGATTCATTGATTATGATTAATTTCTCAATTTTAGGTTGCAACACAACTCATCACGCCTTCATGACAGTATGTTCACTGATGGATGTCATGAATTATACAAATAAGTAAAAAAATAAATATTTATGTGTAAATAAGTAATGAAAGTAATGAGTTAATAAAATTGTAAAATATTATAATGGAAATATGGACGTTTTTCATAGCCTGCAATACCACATTTTGTTCACACAATGGATCATTTGAACTTAACTATTGTATTCATTGATAATATGATGAACCTCTGTGGTTAGGTTCATCATATTACGATTTATCAACCTGTGGTTCTTTGGAAATTTATATACATGGTAGATCCTTCAATTTTCAGAGTAATACTTCAGTAACGGGTCCAGGGTAGACTCAGCTCGGAACAGGTTCGAACAGAGTGAAAATTTCTCTTTTGCTCAAATTTAAGGGGAAATAACAGCGCTTATAAAAGTCAGATTTCCTGATCAAAAACAAACCAAATCGCATCAAAGAGTGCCAGGTGTGCCGTCAGCGCCGCCTGACACTGGGATGAAGGACACGGATGGAATATTTTGGAACATTGGGACTCACTTGTGTTTGGCGAACTCGTCCTGCAGCAGAGCCACGTAGTTGGCCGGGATGAGTCCGGACTCCAGGGAACCGGTCAGCTTTTTGGCCAGGACGTACTCTCCCCGCTTCTCGATCACCGACAGCTTGTCACCCTCCTTCACCGTCAACTCGTCGTCGCTCCGGGCCTCGAAGTCGAAGAGCGCCGCGTAGAGCTGCACCTGCCGCTTCTTGGGGGACGGGACGCGGATGTCCCCGGACACGGTGGGGATCTCCGCCGCCTGCGCTCCCGGGTTGGCGATGACATGGTTGTTGTTGTTGGGAACGGTGGGATAGCGGAAATCGGGCCAAATGCAGTTCCAGAGCCGGTTTAAACACGGCATGCAGGAGCGGCAGCAGCTCTCCATCCCGGGACATGAAGCACCGCAGCGGCCGCCTTCTCTCCGATCAATACGCCGAGCTGTGGGGGTTAAGAGGCCGCTGATACAGGCTTCCCGCTGCCCTCCTTTCTACCTCTCGCCCTCCGCTCGGAAACATAGCAGCAGTCGGCGCCAGTAGGAGTTGGTCGAGGATCCGGAGGAACCGGTTTGGATTTTTGTTGAGCTCATGGATCGGAGCTCCGCGCCCGCACTGCGCACGGTGGCTGCGGGAATGCGGAAGCGGCGGTCGAGATGATCCCGAGTCGGATCGGTTACCTGCGAGGACTCGGTGGGAAGAACCGAGACGTACCAAGAAATAATTCGGTGTCAGAACCGAGGGGCGAGGACCCGACTCAGGGCGCCCGGTGAGGGTACGCGTAAAGTTTAGGTTTGATTGTTTGGCGCTCTGAAAGCCTGCACACCTGAAGTGAAGGAGGAGGAGGAGGGGCCGCTGAAAATAGACCTTTACTCCGTCTGTGTGTGCGTGTGTGTGTGTGTGTGTGTGTTACGGTAGTGTTTGTTTTGGAACGCCTTTGTAAACCTGAAGGTCACTTGAGAGCTTCTGTTTGTTCATTAAACAAATTTGTCAAGGACATCGTCTTTGCTTTTGTTTTCCTTCTGTGAGTTATTGACGGATTACAATTAAACTTCCCTGGCAGGTTAGACAGGGGGAACCCATTTCATTTTCCCAGAATTCCGTGGGGCCAATTCGCGTAACTCATATAGACCACGCCCATTAGTCTAACTAGAATTCCCGCCATTTTGAATTTTCTCTGAAACATATCTTTCAAAGTTCCTTAACACAGTTTGACCAGTGGCGGGCCGTGCATTTGGTACCTGGGCCTTCAGTGGGGACTTACCCGACTTAATCCACCTCTTAATACCACCACTATCACCTCGCAATTATAGAAACCATCAATACTGCACAAAAACGCTAAAACTGCTGGTGGTCGAGGAGGGAGAGAAACAATAATTGTTGGTGATCTTGAAATCTACTCCAGAACACTGTTCTGGATTTGCTGGTAGTGTGCACGAATGTCTCCGTGCGCTCGGAGCACCCGAGATGTGCATAGCATGTCCGAAACCAAGTCAATTTCTCCTCCTCTGTCATCCATTGTGGGCGTAAAAAATTCTAACTCAAATGTATTAATGTGTGCAGATCGCTACAGACGTGTTTTGCTAGTCGAACTTGGCTGTAACGGTTTTGCTCTGACCAACAAATCAGAGGACGGAAACATGCTGATGTTACTGTGGGCCAGCTAGCTGGTCCTGGGAGGAGAATCTGAAATCTGATTGGTTAAAGAAACAGTCCCATTGCTAATATAGTTTCAGTTACATGGACCAGCACTACTGATTCTGAAGGCCCTGGGCAGATTAGATTGACATGGCAACACAGAAAATCTGTGAAATCTGATTGGACAAAAAATCTAACATCCACATACACGTACTGGAAGCAGTGCAGCCAAGATAAACGCTACGAAATGAAGAGAATAGACTGTTGGGAATCAATTAATACAATTTCATGGAACAAATATTAGAATTTAGGTTGTAAATGTAGGTCAGTGATTCTGATAGTGTTTAGGCCAGCAGAGAAGGCCTTGCT
>OMNV01016255.1:2959-18907 GCA_900303265.1 Brotula barbata | reverse complement strand
CGGACTTTTGCTGTTGCTCACAAGCCTGGGACTCCACAGAATCAACTTTAACTGCCACCTGGAAAACACACACACACACATACAAGGACAATATATAATCTATCATTTAGGTAAATGGAGACACCTAAACGCTGCATCTTTTAAATTGGTCTTCTGTTTGATAGGATCTTTTTGTGTGTTGGTGTGTTGGCGTGTGTGTGGTGTCTCACCTGTCTGCGTAGGGCCCGTGGAGAGAGGCTGGGTATTGATGTGGGCAGGGTGAGGGAGGCAGGCGTGCGAGGGTGAACGGGGGAGATTCCTGGAACCTGCAACAGAGCGCGACTCTCGCACGGCTGGGAGTGGACTGATGTCACCGAGCCTGAAGGTCCAGATGTAGGAGGAGTTGGAGTTAGAGAGACATTTCACCGTGTGCGTACACACAGTCCAAGTAATCGTTCTTGCAGGACAAGCACATGCATAATTCCCCATAATGGGCATACACACACTCAGTATTTACAACATCCAAATACCTTTGGATGATGTAAAACTATTCATTTTCAGCAAATGCTGTAAAAAGACAGCAATGCTGCTGTTCACACTTTATCTTGATAGAAATATGAGAGAGAGAAAAAAAATCTCACCATCGATTTAATGCAGTTTTAAAAGCCTTTGCTGCATTAAATTCTTAATTATTTTAAAATCTGCTATCAAAATAAAGTGTTTTTTGAGAGGTTAACCATGTGTGCCTGCATAAAAACATCATCACATCAAAACAGAAATCTTATCGGCAAAGAGTCAACGGTTATGAAAGAGAGGTGACATCCTGTGCTACGTGGTGACGATTTATAACATAAGTAAAAAAGATAATGAAGTTGAGGGCAATGAGATTTACAACACTTCATTATGTGGCCATCATCTCGTAAAGAATGACCAGATTATAAAATTAATGAAAGGATCCTACCTGATCTTTTTACAGATTTTCTAATGATCTTCCAAGTTGACTCTTAATGGACTCAATGAGTTCCTTAAATGTAAAATCATAGATCAAGCAGGCCCAACGAGTTTGGATCTTATGTGTAATGTGACGTAGGCTGATAACAGACAAATTTCATCGAGGTTGACCGGTGTCAATTTTTTAGAAATGCCCACAATGTCCTGAAGATCTTGTTTCTTCTTGTGCTATGTTTGTTAACACAGGATATGACCGTTCCTCTTCCATAAGCAGCTGATTTTGTTCTTTTAAATGTTCAGCCTTAGAGCCTGGTTACACATCATCATATTCACACTGTGACATCCAGGATTTAAAAACATCTTGGTGACTTACAACTGTGAACATCCGACTGTAAGAGCACCCATAAACAAGATACCAGAGGAAAACAGCCAGATAGTCATACTCACCATATAGCTGTGTAACCAGGGTCTAAGTCATTCAGAGAGTCAGAGGATTGAGTTTAAAATGTTATTACTTGTCTATAAAGCATTAAATGGTCTGAGGCCAAAATACATCTGTGATCTGCTTTGTGTGTTCTGAAGCATCCAGACCCCTCAGGTCATCTGGGACAGGGTTTCTCACTGTTCCCAGGATCAGAACCAAGCACAGTGAAGCAGCTTTTAGTTTCTGTGCTCCATATCTCTGGAACAATCTTCTGTTCCCACTCTCAGCACGTTCATATCGAAGCTTTGAACGCTTTGGTTTGCTGCAGTGTTTTATCAAATCGTGGACTATTTATTCCTGTACTCTTCGGTCTTTTATCTACAGTGAATACAGATCAAATAGACTATCTGAGGGAATGGGAATACACAAGAAGGTAGATATCTTTAAAAGAAAATTGGGGACTGATTAGAGATAAATCCTTTATTCTAAAATGTTCTGACATACTTAAATGATGAGGAAAATTATCAAAATTATGCAGGATGTTGAGGTATAAAAATACATCTCTCAGATACTTCAACGCTGGAGAGATAAGTACTGGATTTAAATGTCTTTAACTGTATAACAGAATAATCAAAGGGGTCCTTTCATTGCTTTTATTTCGTTTATACATTCTTGACTCTTGCTCTTTCTCCTTTACTGAAATCATTTGACTTGCAATCTGTAATTTTAACGTCTTTACGCTTTTGTAAAGGACTGAATGGAGCTATACAAATAAACTGGCTTTGCCTTCTGCCCACACATGCACAGTTAGCCTGTGAGTTCAGATTCTGAGCTACACTGCAGCAAAATCGCACCAACTACTGCACGAACATATTGGTGCACCGCTTGGAATTCTCCTGCATCAATGACTCATCAAATGTAGTCTGATCTTGAGATATGTCATATTATTCATGCCAATGAATCTGTCAAGAAATTCACCATCCAAGTATGGGTAAATGTCCTTTAGCAGCCAAAACCTCCACTGGCAGACGCTTTAGTGTGGACTGATGATCATTAAGGCGATGGTTCAGACGGATTTATTCATTCATTCATTCTTTTAGATGATTATAGAGTCCGAAAGTATCCATCTTTCTCTAGAGAACAGCAAACCTTAGCTCTGATCTCAATCTCATTGGTCAATGTTTTAGTATCAAGTACAAGTATTTATTTTTCACTTTAAGCAGAATGGTGCCTGTGACTCAGATGAAAATCAGACCACCTTTTGAATAGCGCATGAATCCGGGTAATTCCAGACTATTTTGGCCACTGTCCTGTACATTCTATGAGACATGAATTTTGTCTCCGTCCAGGCTGCAAAGTGTTTCTCCCAGTGCTGGAGTTGTGACCAAATATTGTGTACGTCTTCTATTTTCTCACTTTGCAGTTTGGACCCAAAGTTGACCACCAGTCATTCCAGTGCTGAGAGGATGAGCCTATGTGAACGCTGCAGATTTTCACATCTGCAGCTCATCCACTACAGTCAGTACCTTGGGACAGAGCTGGGCCTGTCCACATCCTGGCCACAACAAGCCATTAGAATCTGACTGCAGACAAAACAGTGCTTGTCAGTGCAACGTGCTCCAGGGTTCAGTTTGTTACTATGTGGTCTAAATTAAAAACCCAAACCACGAGAGTATCAGTAATGTGATGCAATATGGTTTGCAGTGGTACAAGTATTAAAGTAATCCTTCACTACAGTAGTCAAGGATGTTAGAGGAGACTTAGTACTTTATTAGTGTATTAATATCTATACTTTTAATTCACTAATTTTGTCAAAACAGGCAGTAACTGCTTTTCCTTGTGTGAGATATGGTCGCTATTTATCTTTACAGACATGTGGAGTATTGGCTGAGATTAAAATTCTGTATTCTGAAGACTATCATACGGTGTGCATGCCACTGTGAGGAGAAGGGTTTTTTTTTTACTTTTACCTTCAATACTTAAGTAGACTTATTTTTGAAAAGTACTTTTGATAATCACATAAAATGACCACCATCAGTTAAATGACGTTTTCAGTCGTATGTATGTGTTCTGATGGGTCAGTTTTACTTATAACTAAGCCATTGATTTTAACTCTAATCTTATATTTGAAAAAATGCTGCAGTCATAAATACCTGAGTGCTGGTGCTGGGGACTGTGATCCACCTCCTGCAAAGGGTAAGGGGCGCTGGCGGGACGCACAGGTCGGAACATGTAGCTATCATTCGGCAGAGAATGCATCCTGGATACGGACATCTTCCTTGGGGACAGCAAGTCTTGGTCACTGTACTGTACCTCTTCGTCCTGCAGGGGGAGACAGAGACCACGGATCTTTAATAGCCTAGACGGCCTTTTTAATTCATGTCATACATCTATGCAAGACCAAAGTTGGACAAACATGATCGCCTGTCCTGAAGGGAAAGGTTTGAATAACACTTCTGGCACAAAGTCAAGAATAACTCAGCAGATGGCCAATCTGTACAATCAAATCAATCAAACAATTTATATGAATGAAATGGCTGAAAATGCTCTCGTGCTTTTGTGAGACTGTGGTGGGACTGTCTTAGACTACCTGTCCGGGTGAGTGTGGGCAAGGCCCCACATAGGTCCCTGCCAATGAGCTGTTGTTGGACGTGGAGCTCAGTCTGCGGCTCCTCTCCATTTCCAGGGCGATCTCTGCGTCCATCTCGGCATCCTCTTTAGCCTCCTGCCAAAGGGACAAAGATTTAAGAAAATGTTTTATGATAAAATCAGAAGATGAGTTCATTCCATACACCTGTGTGTATATTTGTGTACTTTAATGTGCCTCTGTATCCATTTGTGCTTACTACTGTTGATATTTTAGGCCAATGCAGACGTCTTGAGAGGAGTTGGGCCATATTTATAAATGTGTGTCTGGCTTTTAGGCACACTGAAGTTAAAAAAGGACAGAGAAGCGGCTCCACTAAACTAACTACATGTTTGGGTTGGTGAATTATGTGTTCTGGGTGTTCTTTACGCATGGCAGAAAAGAAATGAAAGGAAGGAATGAAGATTCACCCAAATACACAATATAGCCAATTTAGAAGTTTAGTCAGGCAGCAAAACTCTGGTAACTCTGACGCTTTTTAACCTGATAGTTGACACGGACGATACAAATGCAGCAATACTGCAGTAAATAAACATTTTTCACACACAATCTCTTCTTACTCTCCATTACATTAATTAGTTTCCAAGTTTGCCACAGCTCAGTGTGATACTGCGACACACAGAAACAACCGAACACAAACAGATTCCATTTTGAATTTTAAACCCACTGTGTGAAATCAAATTATTACTGTCAGAATGACATAAAAATTCCCAGATTGATCTGGTATAATTCCAGGAGGTCTTTGGGGACTGACATTTTTCTAAGTATTTAACAAATATTTCCTAATTTAAGCAGACAGCCTGTGAAGTGGTGGTAGTGGCGTCTTAAAAGCGTGCAGCATCTGTTCCTCGTTTGTAGGACTTCATTTAACCGAGCTGCTGCTGTGCTCATTTACATCATGGCGGTAGTAGATATCCAGCTAAATTGAAGAATTGTGACGACAGATAATTAAACTCCCTGGTGTCTATTTGCAGTGGGGTTAGTAAATATGTTTCTTGTTATTTGAAGCTACTCAGTCACTCTCTACTGCCTCCCAAAATAAAGATATAAACTTTGCTCATCTTATTTATGTAACACATACTGTATTGAATCAAAAGATTATACTGTCTACCAAATGTAACAGTGATTTGTTTAATTTATTCATTTATTGCAGTGTTTTTTTCTGTACCTTGTTGCTTTCCTCCAGATGTTTCATCAGTACAGCCACCACCACGTTGACCAACACAAACTGGGCCATGAGCACAAAGGTAACAAAGTACATCGGAGAGACCCAGGGCAGGTAGGTGAGACAGTGACGGTCATCTGGGTGACATTCACGTAACGTGTCCTTGAGAGACACACGGCAAGATTTGGCAAGAAGGGAGACAGGAAGAAAGACGGACACATTGAAAGAGAGAGAGAGGTTCATCCATTATTAAAATGGATGACAACTTGATGACACCATTCTGCTAGCATCGTCTGTTCCCGCTAGAGCTATGATTTACGGGGCATTCCTCTCCTTATACAATCTGATATGCATAAAACTTCATACTTGCTGTGATCTTCATCTATGAGTTGAGATAAAATGTGTTTGTAACAGAAAAATTGGGACTTGAGCCTCCAGGAAAACAGTTGCTTCCTCGTAAACGGCAAAAGGAACCCCATCAAAGGTATTACGTACATAATAAATACATGTAATAAAACTTAAAAAAAATTGCAAAATGACCCACTTTTAAGAATGTTGCTTCTTTTTAGAGCCATCATATCAAATCAAAGAGGATTTCTCTCCCTAACACATTTATCAGGTGAGTTCAAGCTATTTTAGCCCATGGACCTCCAGGGGACGGGGGGCTTAGATTAGGTTTTTCTCTTACCAATTAGAAGCGGACAGGGACAGTCTCATGTCAATTTCAGTTGAAAAACTGGATTTAGAGGGGGAAAAAAAAATTGTCGAAAACTCGATAAAATATTTTAACATTAAATTGACTGAAGTCATTATTACGGACCTCCTGAAATACCTCCACGGACCACCAGAGGGCCGCGGACCACCCATTGAAAACCCCTGAAATAGACAATTGGCTTGTAAGAACCATGCAATTATGCGTATTAAGTCAACATCCTATTTTGACAGCAAGATAAAACCTAAAGCAGGTAACACTTCATGAGGCCGCATCCTGGGATACAACTAGAATATTAAAAATGGAAGAACTTTAATGTGCTGTGTGTGTGTGTGTGTGTGTGTGTTTCAGCCTGAAAGTGTACATACTTTCATGATGCCATTCCAGTTGTCTCCAGTTGAAACTCGAAACAGAGTGAGGAAGGCCATGCCAAAATTCTCGAAGGTAGCATGACGGCTCAGTCCCTCACACGGGTTATTGTCATTACACTCTAATTAACACACACACAAACAAAACACACACTTTAATGGCATTGTAGTTGGTAAGCAGAGCATCAAAATCAAAATGAGGGCAAAAACTGTGTGCATGTGTGTGAACAATTGTGTGTCAGCACCGCTCTGCGCTCATACTCAACACGAGAGCAGATGAGCTCCCAAGCACTCTGTCCCGATGGACATGACAGAGGAGAAAATGTCTTCCAAATGGTCTTTGTGAGGCTTAGAATCAGTTTGATAGCATGTCCTCAAGAGCCTGTTTACAGGATCTTACACAAGGTCAAACTACAAGGAACTCAGAGAGGAAAGAGGAAGTCCTGAGGGTATATACACACTTATTCTGTCTTATTCTTTGTATAAGACACTGGAGAGAAACTAGAGCCTCTCTGTTTGTGTGAGGATGAGGGGTAGAGGGAATCTGTCACACTTCCTTTAACAATAGACTGCAAAATCTGAATGTTTCTCACGCTTAGGTATCTATGTTCCTAATAGAAATTATGAAAATTAAACCAGAACTTTTGATTGAGTCTTTCTTTTCTTCAGTATATTCTGGCTGTATAGATAAGAAAATTACAAATGTTTATCTTTTTTCTGCTTGACCATAATACGTGTGCACCGTAGAGAGACAGACAGGAAGGGCTCAGAGAGGGCACAAGTCAGAATCGAACCTGCGTCGCTCCGGCATGCCGTCGGGGAACCCCGTGTTAACAATTCTAATAGGACATCTTGTTTACTGTTGCATTTTTCACTGTATTTGTATTGCAACACACAAAAAGATATGCAGTAATTATCGTCACACTATTACTATTGTGAAAAATAGACTATAGATATTTTTATGATATCTTCCCAGCTCTGCTTTTCAAGAAAGAAATACACCATTATGGGCTAATTCATTTTTTTTAAATCACTGAAACTCATTCATAAAGGTTCCCTAACGTTAATTAGCACACAGGAGTCCTATTACTGACACATTAATGTTGCTAACACTACAAAGGAAGTCATAATTCTCTGTTTAGAGATCTGAGTTGGTGTATGTCTCTACTAGTCCTCCTTATGAGGTGTGGGGGTGTGGGGGTGTGGTGTGTGTGTGTGTGTGTGTGTGAGTGTTATAGAACAGAGAGGTATAAAAAGGTGAAACTCCACAAGCATGCAGGTAAGATCACAGTTTAAACGTCACATGATTAATTTATTTTGCAAAAATTTACCTTGAGAGATAAACAGGTCTTTAGTTGTTGGGCTGAAAATTTATTTATTCATTATAATTTTAATTTGAAAAATTTGTATACCAGATTGAGCTGACACACTTTGCTGTCTTATGCGCCAGATCCTGCTGGTTGTAATGAAAAAGGCAGATATACCTGAATAATAGAGTGCTAGAACTAAAACTGGTTTTCCTACAATCAATTACTATTCAAAAAAAATGTCAACATACACGGGGTGATTGACTTTTTTATTTGTATTTGAATACCTTATGTGTGTGAATCATGATGAACCGACTATTCTTTGTGGTTTTGTGTCAACATTTCAGTTGCAAGTTGCAATTATTTCACGTCTGCTTATTTGAATGCTATGTAGGGAGTTCATGACATTTGAAAACTGCAACTTTTCAACTTCATTCACACAGAACGAACCATGATAATTAAGCTGAAGCGTCCATATCAGGTCAAGCAGCAGGACAATCACATGACCAATGCTCTGTTACTGTTACTAGTATGATCTGGTGTCCAAACCTTTGCCTGTTTTTTTTTTAACCATTAAATGTCTACACATCTGTCAAATATGGTCTCATTCAGCTCCACCTTTCTGTCTGCATCTGGGGCATGTCAGAATTACACATTGTGATTAATCTATTGCAACGCCTAGAGAATGATGTTCCACATGTAACAGGATGGATGGATGGATGGATGGATGAATGGATGGAAGGATGGATAGATGATGGATGGATGATGGATGGATGATGGATGGATGATGGATGAATGGATGGAAGGATGGATAGATGATGGATGGATGATGGATGGATGATGGATGATGGATGAAAGAATGGATGGATGGATGATGGATGGATGAATAGATGATGATGGATGGGTGATGATGGATGGATGATGGATGGTTGATGATGGATGGATGATGGATGATGCATGGTTGATGATGGATGGATGAATAGATGGATGATGGATGGGTGATGGATGGATGGATGATGAATGATGGATAGATGATTGATGGATGATGGATGGATGATGGATGGAAAAAGAACACAATGATTACTTTTCTACTTTGCTTTGCTTTGTTACTTTCCACCTCTGTTCACCTTTCTGTTTCCCATTATGTTAACAGAAACACTGCTTTTCTCTTTGCTTTTATACAAAGATTGAAAGCAGAAAAGAAATATTGACTAACGTCAAGACCAGACCGGCTCCAAATCTAGTTTCCTTGGCAACTGTGTGGAAGCTGCGTAAATGTGGAATCAGCACTGGGAAGGTGATCCTTTGTTGTAAGGCGAACCAAACAGCTCCGTCCTACAAGCTTTCAAGTAGAAACATGGCAGACCTTGCCCACGTGGATTCACACACACATCGGGTCATTAAGTGTATTTTCACCATGTGATTCAGGCTTCTAACAGATGCTGAATCAGCTAAATTGAAGTACCTGTAAGTGTTGTACTTTATCTACCACACAGCTGTCCCTGAGGAGCTCTGTCTGCTGACCACCAATTTATCTTGATACAGCAGAGGAACCTAAGGCTTGAACTAACTACGTGAAATATTCTGACACGGCTTATCCAGTGTTTGTACACTGAGCACCATTCCAAGAGAATAGAACAAATATGTGTGAAGGGCTTATTTCAAACATAGATGTATATATTCAAAGACGTATTTCTGCAGCTAAGTAAGATGAATTTACTATCTCTTGGCTATATATCAAACAATCTATTTTAAACCTGCATGCCTGAGCGTTAAGTGAGCCAATGTTAATATTTAGATTACTGCACCGTACCGTGTAACCTTTTGACCTGAAATTATTAATGTGTGTGTATTTCTACAAGCGTGTGATTTGTGTTCTGCTGCACATGTACAAGCCTCTGTCCGCAGCTCTAACAAAATTCAAATTAAAAAGGGAAATGATTGATCAACAGACACGCTTCCTTTTTCAAAATAAGAGGAAGAGAATCATATAATTTCACAGCACACCCTCCTCATCGCCAAGCCTTTCAATTTTCCCGTCTCGGATGCCTTTCGCCTAATCCTCTCTCCTCAATCAGAGAAAACTAATTGGACAGAAGTGGCCTATGTGGGAAACAATAGTGTATGTAAATGAATGTCTTCTGTGAGTAATGTTTTATTATGAGAAACAGGTCGCTCATGTGACGCTGGTGGAGAGAAAGAAAAAGGGAACTAGAGAAATTGTCCGACCGAGAAAGTTTGCTAAAAATTCCCAACTCGTGACTGTGCTAGTAATGAAGCTAGCTGAGCGTCGTGATGACTGGAAATGAGTGTGTGTGTGTGTTCTCCCAGTAGTGTGACTGACCCAGTTTGCCGAAGAGCTCCACGCCCAGTGCAGCATAGATGAAGAAGAGGAGCATGAAGAGCAGACCCAGATTTCCCACCTAGAAGAAATGTTTGTCTTAGGTCAGCATACCAAAGATTCCAGTGTAAATCATACAAGGTTAAAACTCTCCAGCTCCGTTCCCTTTGTTTCATTTAATCCTCATTGTACTGCACAGCATACACAGAAACAAAAAATATGAAATAAAATAATTCTACAATATATCTCGTAGAGAGTTGAACTCGCTGCTGTCTGAGACATTCTCACACTCTGCCTGCTCACACATATTGTATAACAAAACCTTTTGTTCTTTGTACCTAACAGAGAATATTCACAATAGACGTTATTCTGCTGGATGATTTTTTTTTACCTTCTCAGGAATATTGCTATTCTGGGTTTTCTGCATTTCTAACACCAGACTCAATGGGATTTGGTGTTTTTAGGAATGCATTTAAATGAACAGACTAATCATCTGAGTGGGCTTATCTACCAAATTACTGCAACACTTGAATTCAATGAATAAAATCCGTGTTTGGGAACTTAAACGATAGTTAAATTGAAAGAAATAATCACGAAATATAAATAAATGACAGTAAAACAACACTGGAGGGCTACAAACATGGCAAAGTGCTGTTTTAAGTTAAGGGAGACAATACATTATACAGCAGTTCCTCCCTGACACCTAGTGGTGATTGAAAGAACAACAAGACAACTAATGACTGAAGTGAGGGCATTTTCTAACAATAGATTACAAGATAAGACCCTAAATGATGAATTCCTAAATAGAGCTGTATTCTGCTATAATTACTGTAATCCCAAGGAAAATCCATTTTTTTTTGCATAATATTTTCCCTCACAGCACGCTGCATCTATAACTCTCCCACATTCTCTCACCTACTTTACATTACGAGGTAAAGTTACACAGGCACCAAACTGAAGTAAGGAGGCACCGGGGAGTTACTGTTGAATAGTTAATGCATGAAAAATAGAGATGTTTGAGGGTAAATTATCATATGAAAACAGTTTGTGAACTACACCCATTATTTCACACAGAGCAGCAATGAGAGGCGTTTCCACACGTTCCACTGACCATCTTTAATGGTTCTACGAGGATCCATTAACAATATCAGTGACCTAGTTATCTCGCCAAAAATCACACATGTTTGTAAAAGAGTGAAGATTATCTGTGTTTTTCTTAATGCTACAAATTCCTATCTCATTACAGTAACTCACTGTTGGAGTATGGATGTCTTAACCGCCTCATTGTTTAATTTGCATTCATTAAATACCCAGTAATAAATTAGAGACCCCTCCCCTGTTGTGTACCTGTGGCAGCGCCTGCATGACCGTGTCCAACAGAGCTCGCATTCCAGTGGCCATCTTCAACAGTTTCAGCACTGAGGAGAGACAGCAAACTGTGTATGTTTGTGTGTCTGCGTTTGTAATCACCTCCCCCACACTGTGAGTGTATATGGACATGACATTGATGAGGACATACAGAAGGAGTGTGTGTGTGTGTGTGTGTATGTGTGTGTACCTCGTGCTATTCTGAGTACTCTCATAATTCTGATGATGGTGGGATTAACGGGCAGTGCTGCACTCATCTTCAGCTCCTCCAGTGTGATACCCATTATGGACAATGCCACAATAGCTATGTCCAACTGGTTCCACCTACACACACACACACACACACAGGAACATCACATCATATTAGTTACTTACTTACAATGATGACAAATCAAATCAAGTTCAACATTATTATCATGTTCACAGTAGGTCCTGGACATATAGAGGACTAAAACACTGTATACTATAAAGTACAATCTACTACTACTGCTACCAGTACTATACAGATAAAGAAGGTGTTGAATAAATTATAAATTCAGACCCCAACATGGTCAGCTGGAACATAATAACGATAGTCACGTAGATACATATTAAATGTCCAAATAAAATGAATGATAGTGTATTTTATACTATAAATGGGCACTTTTGCAAATACTGAAACCTTTATATCCTTTAACTATATTTACAGAAAAAAGTATTATTTATTTTTTTCACCCTCGTATGTTATATTTACATTTCTATTCTATTGCACAATGACTTTATTTCAAAACATTTGAAAATGCATTTTGCCCTTTAATCTGATCAATTTGTTTCTGTTCCCCAGAGGTCTGACATGGCATAAATAATTGAAAACGAACTAATGACCTAAGAAAATAATATATCTTCTGACAAATGTATTTTAACTATGGCCTTGGTTTCATTTTTTTATACTCAATACCCCAGTTCGTGACTACTGACGTCATTGCCGGCACAAGAGAGAAAGTTCTTTTTTAAAAAAGCTAATTTGACTTGAGAACCATGACACAGTTACAGTCCAGCACATGTCAGAGGAAGATGAAGACCTCAGAAGTTATGTCCTCAGAAGTTATGTCCTGAAAGTTAATTGAGGTAAATATCAGCTGAGTTGAGAGTATTTTTAGTGTCTGTCATTTCCAGGATCAAATTTCAGTGTGTAAAGTGTATAACAGCAGCATTTTGTCTTAGCATGATAAGTCACTCCTATCACCGATTAAACAGTAATAACTTTCCAAATAATGTTTTTTTTTAAGTCATCATTGGCTGACTTATCTTAAAGTACTTGGTAATTTACTGTTTTACAATGAAACGAACAATGAATTTCAAACTAGATATTTAATGATATGATGGGAAGCACATGTTACTATGACATGAGGTAAAACATATTAAATCCTATAAAGTTAGAGACTGCTGTACATATGGTACTATGGTACTTGTATACAGTAACTATGAGTCTTACCTGTCTTTGAAAAACCTGTGTAGGCCAAAAGCTACGAGCTTCAGCAGAGCCTCGATGACGAAGATGATGGTAAACACGTAGTTACAGTACTTCAGAACCTCCTCCAGATACTGAACACACATGTACATACACACACAGGGCTATTTCATATAAACGCAAGTGATATACAAATTCATATGTTGTTTTATTACTTCAGTGTGTGTGTGTCTGTGTGTGTCTGTGTGTGTGCGTGCACATCACCTGTGGCTGATTGTAGTGCTCAATGCTCATGGTGCAGACGTTGATGCAGATTATGATGGTGATGAAGAGGTCCAGGTAATGGTTGGTGCACAGTGTGTGGATGGACAGACGGAGGGGGGAGTAGTCAGCATAATACGGTCTCTGTTGGGCCTCTGAAACATACACACACACACACACGCACATACATACACAAAAATATACAAATATGGAGACAGACGAACACAGACACAAAAAGATAGAAACATGTAACAACCATGCATAACACATCACACTTACACATACAGTGTAAGTGTGCATCAAATGTGTGTCATGTTGTAGTAACAACACTGAGAGGGTCACATGTGAACATGGGAGCCACAGGTTGGATATGTTACAATTTTCAACATTCGTGTCCAGGCATTGGCTATTGTCCAATGAGTGATTTTTATATAAATCTATATAATATATAAATAAATGTATATTTATTATATTTAAAGATGAACTGCATAGCAACAAAAGAGCCTCTTGGATCATTTATTGAATAGTTCTGATCCTTTGTCATTTCGGACAAAATCAGTGTTAGACTTTACAAAAAAATATTTCAGGGTTCTTTTAAGGTTGTTTATACCAAGCTCATATGTGTCCCTCCTAATTAAGATATTGATGATTGGATCAATCTTGGCATTTCTGAGTAGTTTTACACATAGTGGCCCTGATCTGTCACTTCCAAAATCCATAATTCCTGCCCTTTTTCTTCTCTCTTCCCAAACAGTGTGAATGAATGTTCACAATAACTCAAAACTTAAAACAAAAAAGATGTTACATGTTTTATTTCTGCACCTCGAGATTGTTTGTCTAAAACAACACTGTCTTACTTTAAGAACTTAGTTTTCATCTCATATCTAAACATTGTATTTAAGATAGGTTTGGAGCTCTTGGGACAGAGCTACTATTAACTCTGTACTGTAAATTCCTTATGTATTTATTTATTTGTTTATTTAATAGTTTTTAAAATACATGTCTGGGTTTCTGAGAAATATTTGTGCAAAAATTTTTTTGCAAAATTAGATTATAAACTCTGACTTCAGACATTTGCGAGACAGAGAAAGGTGGAGAGAGGGACAACTACAGCGTGGACCTTCACCCACTGTTTGTACTGCTGTGATGTATCATCACACTCACGTCTTTTTCTTAGTTGAAAGTTAAGAGATGTTTATGAATGAGGTCATATCGGTGTTGTGATGCTTTTTTTGTTAATTCCGGTTTTGCCTGCTTTGGTTGGTTGCTTGGTTGATTTAGTTGTTAGTAGAGTTAGTTAAAAGTTCTGAATATTAATTGGAGGGAAATGACCCATAACATTTTGGTGCCACTATGGAAATTGTTTAAAAATAATTTCTTAAAAATGCAAATTAAGCAGTTAAATTTAGATAGTTTTGTCAATTTAATGGCAAACAATTATCTACTTTTACTATTGTTTTGTTATTTATTCACTTTTATTTCTGTTTTATTGTCTGTAAGGGCTCATAGTAGTCCAGGTCATGTTTATCTTGGCTATGTGCTTCCTGAGCTCTAACTGACTGCTTGGGGAGCCCCAAGTATCTAACCTCTGTGGGGTCATTGTCGAGGTCATCGATACTACTTGCTCCGTTAGCACTCCTAGCAACAGTCATTGTGATTTGCTGAAGTTGCTGAAGGACAGATGGCGGCGGAGCTAAGGAGGCAATCTACGGCAAAGCAGAAAAACCATCTCCATACAGAGGAAGAGGTCTGAGACATTCCTTATCTTAGAGATCTCAATCTCTTTTTTCATTACAAGGGGTGGAATCGGAATTGTTTGCCAGTGTCCTCCAACATGTTTTCGTCTTGCAACATTCTATAATTTCCTTCATCTGTTCTAAACACACAGCACAGATCACCAATATCTTCTATATTTCACTCCTGGTATTTGCTTGTATAGCAGCCATAGCGTCTGCTATGTTTCTGAGTCTGCCAGTCAAAGCGTGTTTACAGGAAATGTCCTCTTACCACCTGTGTCAACACACGTCTGAGGATCAGGGCTCAACATGCTTGTGGGGAAGAGGGAGCATTCTCATTCCACAGACCAAAATTTTGCCAAGAAAATTTCCTGCGGCACATCCAGGGAAAACATTCATCCCGAACCACGTGACATGCAGAAAGTTATGATACGTTGGCTTTTTTTCTTAAATTTTTTTGTTCAATTGCCAACTTTGGTAGAATGTTAATTTATTAGTAATTTGCCTTTTCTACTGTTTAATGGTGAGCATCCAACCCTCCATGTGGGTTATTAGATACATACAAGAGGTTGGTTAGTAAGTGTTAAGTAATTTCAGAGGGTCTGATTTCCAAATGTTTTCATGCAGAGTTTGGTAGAGGGCTGCAATCATGCAGACACATGCATCAGACTGGCTTAGCCCATCCTATCTCTCAGTGATGAATCACTGTTTGTGTGAGCTCGCCAGTCTCTCATTTGTCTCTTTCTAGATTTCCCTCTCTTCATATTTGTGTCGGATTATTTCTCTTTACTCAGTCATTCCCTCTTAGGTTGATCAGGCTCTGAAAGCAGGCAGTGCTCAGAAAAATAGACTACCGACCAGCCCCTTCATTCTCCTTACTCCTGCGCTTTTTCTCCATCATTTTCATCCTCTTCTCCTCCCGTAAGCGCGCCTCCTCCTCCTCCTGGTCCTGTCGGCACTTGTGGAAGTTCTCCACCACTACGCCGACAAACATGTTGAGGACGAAGAAGCTGACGATGAGCAGGAAGGAGATGAAGTAGAGCAGCATCCAGGGGTTGTGGTTCCTCACAGGCTGAGAGGAGAGGAGAGGAGAGGAGAGAAGAGAAGAGAAGAGAAGAGAAGAGAAGAGAAGAGAAGAGAAGAGAAGAGAAGAGAAGAGAAGAGGCCAGAGGAAGGAGTACCTCTTGCCTCTGACCTGTACAGGTGAGTAGAGGAAAAGGTCACAGTTCTACTCCACAG
>OMNV01016254.1:0-23523 GCA_900303265.1 Brotula barbata | reverse complement strand
TGTCCTGGACCATGATGAGCTCCACAGCACATCCCGGATGATCACAAACGCCCCGTGGCGCGCCTTGTCAAAACACAACTGTAACACAAACTCACATTTCCACCATCCGAAGCCCCCACTCAGAGCTTCATCACGGCCCAGCAAATGACATCACGCTGCTGCAGTGCTGCACTGGCCGTGAGAGTGTCCGTCGATTCCTCTGATAACAAGATTATATCTCTCTTTTTTTATTTATTTATCCAAAGACTACTTAGCTTAGTGGTACTCCAGACATCATGGCGTGACAAACACGCATTCAAGTGTGCGGGGCTCTGATTGCGCAGGTGGATGCGGAGTAAAAAAAAAGAAAAAAGAGAGACGCATTTCAAACGCGGCGACGTTTGTTTTCCTGCCACATTCCGAACCGAGTGAGAATCGTCCGCATTGTTTTGTGGAAAGGAGCGGATCAACCGAGCCATGGACGGAAAGTAACAGAGAGGGAGAGAGAGAAACGGAGGGAGAGAGAGGGAGGGAGAAATTGACAGATTGAGAGAGAGAGGGAGACATAGAGAGAGAGAGAGAGAGTGAGAGAATGAATTAACGCGCTATCCATGCATGGGTGGGATTCCTTCATTGCGCTTCAGAGAGGGGAAGTTAAGACAACAAATCGCCACAGTGATGACGAACAGCTGCCGGTGAAACAGGCGCGATAACCGCGCTGGATTTCCGTCGTGGTCCATCTGGTCGTCCGTTTTCGACCTTAGCGGTTTTACGCGTTGGAGAAGCCGAAGCCTCATTTTGACGCCAACCTTCAAGGCGTCCGCCTGAAAGGATTCAAGGGAGCCGGACTACAGCTGCCCTCCGTCCCCACCACCACGACTGAGAAAATTTGTTGGAAATCACGTCGTAAATGGCACATCCCCGCGTTACGTACCTGTCCCGGGGACCCGCGTCCTGACGCTTTAAGCAGCTCGGACGCAGCCCTCGGACTCTCGAAGAGCTTTTCGGATATCGGGATTTAGCTTCACATGCGAGTCCTCAAGCGTGAATCGGATCGTTTGGGATTTAAGGTGGGGTTTTTTATCCCGGCGCAGGTGACTGGAGGACGAGGACACCCCGCCGTGTCCTGTTGATGACACTTGAACGCAAACCGCCGTTTATCAGGTCGTGGGATTTTTCAGCGCATCCTCCCCAAACCACGATTTTTTTTTTTTTGATCACGCATGAATTGTCTGGAATTAAAAGAACTCAATTCCCAGCGAAAATACACGGCGACTTTCTACACAAGACAGCGTTTGGACGGCGGAAACCATGTTCCATAGGTCCGAACCACCGGCATGTGCGTTATTAGTCCCACTTTCTCTGGCTTTGGTAAGTCACTCAGTGGACTTGGCGAGCAACGAGCAGTGTGGACTTTCTATGTCCGGATATTTGTCCTTCTTGTGCACAGACCTGAAAGGCAACTGATGAGATCTGACATAGGCCTGTAATAATCTATCTATCTATCTATCTATCTATCTATCTATTCTATCTATCTATCTATCTATCTGTCTATCTGTCTGTCTATCATCTGTCTGTCTGTCTATCTGTGTGTCTGATGCAGTTATTTACGGAAGCCTCTTTGATCATTTTTGTGCAGTAGGACCCCTCATATCTCCGTATGTGGAGCAGCTGTGCGTCCTCACGTGGTGGAGCAGGTATTTATCGGTAGTACCAGTGCTGGCGTACAGTCTGTTAAAAGAGCCTCGTCATTGCCTGCCTTTTGTGCCGTCTCTGAGCAGTGAAGGAGGTAAAAAAAAACAAAAAACCCAAAGCCCATAATGACTTGGAGATGGGAGCGAATGGTGGAAATGTTCCGGGCGTGTCTGCATCAGCACGACGCAGAGACTTTTCATAAAGTAGCAGCAGCAGCAGCAGCAGCATCTCACCATCAGGGCACAGTGCACTGTAGAAAGTAGACAGCTTTGTTATGGCGCACTTTGTTGACCCACAGAGCCTGCATGGTTGATCTTGAGAACTTTTGAATTTTAAGAGTGCTTTGTTTTATGGTGTGTCCTCATCTGTAAATTTTAGGAGGATGGATGCTGCATTCTTAACAGGGCAGCCTGGTGGTGATGCTCTCCTGGGCATTGTGATTGTGTCCATCATTTTCTAGCCGCCTTAGTTTCTCTCTACACTTAGCCCCTCTTCGGTGTTCAGTAATCCTCTCTTGTAACCACCCTAACAGTCATCAGCCAGCTCATGACAGAGATATTTTAATTCCTGCTTGTTGTTTACGGTTTTCTTGTTTGAACTCACTCAGACTTACTTGAGCTCTGTGAGGAAATCCGGTTTACTGTGGCTGTTTGTATGTTTTAGCACGTAAAGGTCAGTGTCTGCTCTTTGGAAATATCTGTTCATCACCATAGGACAACAACAACCGCTGGGAGAGAGTCCTATGAGGGTCTCGGGCACCAACGAGGAGGGGGTCGGGTTGAAATCCATTTGTCTGAGGTGGGGTTAGATGTCAATATGCTTACGCTGAAGTCAAGTGAACATCCCCCATATAGTGCCGCTCTATTCACGTAATACCTTCCAAGACGTACCCTTGGGACGGTTGAGGTATTGGCCAGTTGTGTTGTTACATCAGTACAAGGTGTGCAATAGTGTGTGTGTGTGTGTGTGTGTGTGTGTGTGTGTGTTATTGTAGCTTGCGGTGCTGTTGCAAAGCAGTACGGACAGTACAGTATGTATGTTCAATGCCTTGCGATGATGCCGCCTCTTCTTCACTGCTGCCTTCCAGAGCTGTACTGTACGATGTAAATGAAAATTGTCACATGGTACTAGTTTTGGTCCATACTCAAAACAGCTATTAAAACACGTTACGAGTTTCAGGCAGAGATGACTACAGCACGAGCTTAAGGTTCTGGTATCATTCCATGCTGAAAACTGCATCTTGGACAGCTTGAGTGAACAGGGAAAATTGAAATCATGTGTGGTTAAAGATGTTTTTCCATACAACACAAGGAATTTAAGAGGCTCCTAAAAGAGAGGTTAATGAGGTTTCTCCTTTGGAAGCTTGATACTCTTGAGCCTTATTGGATTTGTCATTTGAATTAGCAGCGCGTGCAGCAGGCCTCTCATGTATTTAGACATCTTTTTTCTTTTCTTTTTTTTTTTTTTACAATCATCCGTACCGCACTGAGTGCTGACAATCACCTCTTCGTCTTGTCAGCGTGTTGCAGGATGTTACGACAGAAGCGCAGAATACCGCTGTCATGTGTTCGACTAATGAAATCAGACAGGATGGTCATTATCATTATCACGCATTATTGCCAACACTTCCATGTTAACAGTGTCAGTGCAGGCAGGAAATGAGCGCAGAACAAATTCATATCTCAGCAGGTAATGCATAAAAAGAAATTGACAGTGGAATTTGCAGAGCTGTTTCTGCTTCCTAGATCGCTGTACGGGACTTGTGGTGAGATTAATGGGGTCCCTGTCCCTTGCCAGTCTGTTGCATTGTGTTACAGCAGCTGCTCGTGGTGCTGGTGTCATGTGTTCGTATTATGAAATCGGGACCAGCAGAGGGTTATCAGCTACTGCAGGAATGAGAGAACAGCCAGCAGAAGCCATTGATCTGTATTAGAAAGAATGAAGGACTATGTAAGCGAGTTTATGAACCTGTTTTTATCCTCTGCAAGGCTCACTGAAACAATCATTTACGGTATACAAGTCTCAATCAGAGGTCGACTTGGAAAATGTGCACGTCTGCTGTTTTGTATGCTTTTAAAGAGTGGAAGGTGTGTGCAATCTGTGTAATTTGTCAAGCCTTCGTCAAACTCTTTAGAGGACTATAGATGTATGGGATGAAGAATAGCCTTTTCTCAAGACAGCAAATAGCTAAAATTCCTGCCACACAAACTTCATTCATCTTGAACTGATCAAAGGCTCAAAAGGTGTCAGAAACTGTAAAGTAGTACACGCCAGTTAATATTTTGGATTTTGGACTGCATGCAGCAGTGAACAGATGTGGAGGGAGTGAGACAAGGATTTCTCCTCAGGCAAATTGTTTTAGGGCATGCTTTGTAAACCGACTGCAAATCACCACCACCAATTTTGAGTGGGTATTTACCAACACTGATGATGTACGTTGGCGCAGCCATAATGCAGTCCATCCATCCATGCAGCTGAAGAAATATGACTTTGATATCATTCCAGTCCCGGCAGATCAACAGAAAAAGCCAATAACTTTAGACTTGAAATAATGATGACAGCGAAATCTGTGAAATTGTCGGTAATTCTGATAACAGTCAGAATCTGACAAGTTTGAACAGATGATCAAACTGTTTTCAGTGAACATCGTGATATTTCCACCAGCTTTTATCAGACGCTAAAAAACAGGGAAGAATGAGAACTCCCACTAGTTTTGTTGTCATATATAAGGAATGCTCCAAATATTATGCGTTGCCACAAACACGCAGTTTAGAGTGGCAACCCTTACTAATGCTTAGTAAATGTGGACAAATGCTGTAACACTCATTTCCACCTAAAATGGTCGCAGATGCCTAAACGTGGCCTTTAGTTTTGAAGATGCATGAAAAAAACATGAAGAAATGGCATAATAATGATTGAAAGGAGTAGACACAGAAGCACAGAGGCAATTAAACGAGACACATACCATTTCTCTTTTTCTTTTCTTTTTTAGGATAGCGAATTACAAAGTTATAGAAATGAGCAGCGGTGCTCCGATGTGCTCAAAAGTACTGAACACTTGAGGTAGCAGGAGTAAATAACTTACAACGCTCAAGAGGCACAAAGCATCCAGCACTTTTTTACTTTGCTGTATCATGAATATCAATAGCAGCAAAAGGTAAGAGCACTAAAGAGAAAAGCAAACAAAAAACAAACAAGAGCACTGAAGAAGCCACTTCAGCAAAATCGTCTTCAGGTAGCAGAAGTAATTAGGTGTAGAAGTTATTTGATTCATGTGTTTGATGATGGATAAAAAAAAAGGTAACCTAAATAGCAAAGACTCTTTGAACGTTATCTGTGCACTCTGTCGGTGTGGATCGTAGAAAACCCTGCAGATCTCATGGAAATGATTCCCATAGATACAGATCATTTAGATCTGGTAATGTTGCACTCTGAGTGATGCCTCTTACTGTGAGATGCTAATAGTAACGCTTCAGTATTTCAGGAGAAGATTGGTATTCTCAGTACATAATCTTTTGGAATAATGATTACGGCATCAATCCTTTTATCTCAGAGGCTTTTAGCCCCATACTGAGCCGTACGTCTGAATAAGGGAAACTGTCATTTACTGTGCCGGAGTATGAACGTGGGCCTGCAGCGTGCCTGTTTACCATGGCTAAATCTGTACTGTTTGTTTCTGACAATGACTGATAGAAGAGACAAGCAGAGGCAGAAGCAGCCGCGGTGCTGAAAGGCTGACCCGGTGGGTGCTACATGATAAGTGTCACATGTAAAATGGAGGCATCATGGTGTGACCAGAATGTGCAGCGGGAGCTTGTGTAGGGGGCGAGGGGAGTGAGTGGTGGGGAATCGTTTTATATGAGAGACGCTATAGCGGCCTGAAGGAGGGACACATACTCATTCACCATTCTGCACACAGAGATCCATACAGAGGAATACTTTCAGGAATCCTGTGCCGGATGTGGTTTGATATTGAACACCACAGCTGAGCTCAGTGGTAAGCAGGCCTCATAATCCCATTACACCATTTTCAGCGTCTCGAGCTGCTACTGTCTTGACACAAATATTCAATTGGGAGATGCATGTCACCTGCTATAGAACACATAACACATATAACATATAACAGTTGAACTCCATCACATTGTGACATTTTTAACCCATGAGATACAATATAGTGCATGGTGTCAGCCGCGCGCCCATTCGTTTTCTTCTCGGGGAATAGAAAATGATTGGTGGCATGTGTTTCCACTACTCTAGTGAAGCCATTCTGCCACTGGTGCAGCCTGGAAGAGGAGCGTTTGACACAGGCTGTCAGAGCCTTTATGCTTTCATTTTAGATGATATTTCTTTGTGTACTCAAAATGTAGTAGCTGAGAGAAATGTAGAAGCCAGTAGGGCTAAACGATTAATCGTTTTCACAGCGTCACTTCAGTGTAATAGCATGAAATTTGCAAATCTTAAAACCTGAGGTTTCATTTTAAAAAACTCATTTTTCGCGGCATTGTGTTGGTTTCAGCCAATGAGAGCACACACACTGCCCATGTACCAGTAAAAAATGTGATGCATAACACACACACAGTTACCCCATGTTGTGGTGTTGAAACTGTAGAATTATCACACCTTATACAGTATGTAGTGAATAAAGATGGGAAAGGAATTTGTTTTAGATTTCTTTTTGAATGGCAGTCGCAATATTGGCCTGAAATATTCGTCTCGCTGTTCGATTACGTTCCCAAATGGTTTAGCCCTAAAAGCCGGACTATTGGAGAGGGTAAAAATGACATGTTCTGGTCCTCTGCTGTTTACCTGAAGGTGACATTGATTTAGATTGTGCTTTCAGTAGCTGCATCTGGTCATATTGATCAATATCTTCTTGCAGAACAGCATTTCCCTTTGGCCCTCCTGAGAAAGCCAATTAAGAGCGCTACAAGCTCTCATATAGAATCTGAAATGCACACAAATACCATCTTCTCCAGTGTCATTAAATTATGCATAAGAGCAATATTTTATTGGAGCTGCGATTACAGCTACGCATCAAACAAATCTTTTGAAGACTATTTTCTCTCTAAATGAGACGCATTTCACAAAACGTGTTGCATTTAACATGCCTCACTCATACATGGTTTGAGGGCATTAAGACGGGAAAAAAAATCCTCCCCTTGTATCCTAGTGAATGTACCGCTGTGATGAGAGATCACTCTGTGCTCACGTATTGATTTGTTTGTCAGAAAGTCACATGGCGTTCTCTCTGTAAGACTGCACTATAGCCTCATTTTATATGTCTAAGTCTGCAGCCTATTTTAGTCTGCCATACAGCAGAAACATTAACTGCTTTACGATCCTGGACCATCCTATTCTGTTTTCTCTCCTTAGTCGGAGGGAAAAAAAGGTTCTGGGAATAACGCCTGTCATTTGCCAGGCTTTTACCTAGTTATCTTTTCAAAGTAACAATGTGTGCTATTCCAAGGCATCAGTGGGAAAGTGGGTTATGTTTCACTATTTGCCACGTCAGCACAATGGATGTGGTGCAACCACAGTGAGGTCTTTTTTCTTTTTAGCAGGTAAAGGGAGATAAATGAGCATAGCTCGTTATTTTCCACATACTGTGAATTTCCCACAAAGACTTAGTATTTCTTTTTAATCAAAAAGCCTGTCATCTTTAATACTCAGGCATCTTAACTGCAATTCTCTGAATGTACAGAGCAGACAAGCAAACAAACCGAGCAGTCTCTCGTTCTTCGTGTCTGGGGAGATGTTCGTCGGTGCCTCTGAGTGGACTAATACTCCTCCACCTTCGCTATGTAATCACAAAAGATGTGGCGCTTAATGAAGGTGAAAAAGTACATCCGCTCCAACAAACAGCAGCACCGTATCCATGCGTCTGACCTAAATCCATGAAATTGCTTATGCTTAAAAGACTCTTTGGTGCATGTGTTACTTGATATTCTTCAACAATGCATACAAGATTCCCAAACTGATTACTCCCTGTCATGGGCTTTTGAAATGACAACCTAGCAGGTTTTATTATGTATATTTTTTTATTTGCATAAAACCGCAGATCATTACGATTTAAATCTCAGAGGCCTTTCTTCCTGCTAGAGCTCTGGAATACTGATTGCATGTATATCTCATAAGTATTACTGTGGATTTAGCAGAATCTGATTATTAATCAATGTTTTCAATCCATTTTTTGAACGTCATAGATATAGATTAAATATGCTTGACGCAAATGATTTTTCTGGCAGGTTGTCATTATACCCAACAATTCCTGACTTCCCGTTTGATCACTAAATGACCGTGTCAGTATTAGAGCCCTAGCATTTAATTATTGTTGTTAATTCTCATTGCATGAACGTGACTTTAGGGCTGGGAGATACGACTTCAGTAGCAAATCAGTATCACGATGATTTTAAACTTTTGCCTCGATTACAGTTATTGTGATAGCCACAGTACAGAGACAGACAGGGAGGACAGAGCTGGGAGAGAGGGGATGTCATGCTGCAAAGGGCACAGGCACACATCACTTGAAATGAAGACGTCTTGTGAAAAAACACACTCTTCACATTCGGCATTGTTCTTGCGTTCCAATTGATTAAACAAATTGGCGGTGTTACCTGTGGTCGCTGAAATTGTTTTTGTGCCGTGCCTGCATTTGTCTTCTTTTTGTCCTGTGTCGTCTTCACTGAAACCAAAATGCGTCCAAACGATAGAGGCATCGTTCTTTTTCGGTAATAGCCGCTCGTGTTGAGAATGAGTTGGCTCTGTTTTTGCGCTTGTGTCTTCCATGCTGGCCGCTTCCCTTTAGGTAAAAGCATGAAGCTGAACATAACGTAGTATTCTTTTAAAGGGACAGCTCACAAACACACGCATTGGGTATTTATCCAAAAAGAATTCATGGAGTTAACCTATATGAGCAAGATTAAGAAGGTCGGAGGTTCCAGTTGTTGGTTAGGATGTATTTTTGATTCATGGCTCAGGCTTACTTTTCCCCCAGCACCAGCACATGTAAGGAGCATCTGAACACTGTGCTGAGTAAAAGAAAAAAGCAACGCAATAATAGACTTGCGTTTAGATGTGGTTGGTCTTAAGTGCAAATGCATTCTGCTTCCTCACAAAAGCAATGCACCAACAATTTGTCGACCACTCCTTATTTAAGACAAACACACCCATGAGTGCACAGACGGGCACAAGTGTATTTGCTACTTACACACCGTGGGCGCCGAGCGTGAAAATGACAACTGTGTCGGTTGTGTACTAGCAACGACACCATTGTTAGACTAGCACAGAGACGGTGCTCTGCTTTGTGGGGGGTGTTTATCCTCATGTAGGCACAGTGGGAGAGATGAAAGCTGGACTTTAATGAAATGCAGTGAAACTGTGTGAAGCTGTGTTTGAAAAGAATATTCTGCCAGTTGTGATGGAAAAATAGCAATAACAAACCTAAAGATTATTATCGGTTATATATAGGCTGCTATAATAGCTAGTTGGACTGTGAAATAATATTGCAATAGAAATAATAACATATTTATCCTGCATTTCTCCTTGCCCACAAGTAGGGAGGGCAGAGCAACTTGCTCAAGGACACCTAAGCAGGGCAGATGTTTGCTGACACAGGACTTGAACCCTGGATCAGAAACTTTATCCCAGGGATCAACAGCCCTTGGATGTTTTTATCCTTGTTTCCGCGTTGTTCCACGGTGAGGTTCGGTGATTAATTATATCCATGGTTTCCTTTTTTCCACCAGAAGTGAGTTTACTTGTGGAATTGGATTGTAATAGGAAATGGGCGTGTGGCTGAAGAAAAGGTCTTTAAATGATTTAACTAAGCCCACATAGGCGGATAGGCTTTTTAGCAGGTTTTCTAAATCCTTAGCAACATGAAATTTACATATGGAACATGAATTTAGTTTAAATCCACGCTGAATACAGAGTGGATTAGCATTGTATGATCACATGGTAAAGCTATTTCTTTGCTTAAGTCTGTAGTCATACACCTTTACCTGTGTGTGTGTGTGTGTGTGTGTGAATGTATGTATCTTCCTATCGATTAGATAATCTGCAGCTGTATAATTCACAATCGATTAATGACGGTGTAATATAGGTCTTGAAGTTATTGTAATAAATTAGGCTAATTTACAACCAATTTAAAAGTGGACTGATATTATACTAATTGATTATTATAATCACTTCGTTTGGAAATCAATGCTAAATTATTCCAATTAAGTGCATAGATCTGCTAAAACAAGTAATTAAAAAAACACAAAATTAAAAAACTAAACAAATTAGCCATCAGGTTTATTTGTACATATCATCAGAGCCCATTCCAGTCAGGATTAAGGATTCAATAAAGAAATTAAGTAGACTTAATAAGGCTATTATACTTTCAAATGACTGTAAAGGATATTTGGTTTGGACAAAGTGCTCTCATTAAATTACAGGTGTTCCATGATTTTCCAGATGTTTGACAATTACACTGTTGAAACTGGACTTTCATCCAACCCTAAAATTTCTTTGGGTATTTTTGCTTCATTATGGCAGGACACAGCAGAGAGAGGGGATGACATATAGAAAAGGGCACAAGTTGGAATCAAACCTGTGCCACTGCAGTATGTGCCATGCATGTGAGCCACCGGGGTGCCACAAGAATAGTTAAACAAAAAATTATCTTTATTTCTTTTGGAGATGAGCACTAATTAAATTCAGCTCCATGCTTTGTGCAGCCATTGCCAAGTTGTAATGCAACGACAGCCAATTGTAGGCTACCACAGACTTAAATCCATCTTGAACAAACGTACTTATTCCTGTAGTTTCACAAAGCACAGACAAACTGACAACAAGCCCACCTGCCCAGGCTTTGTCCTACCTTTTTCTACGGTAAGGATTCTATTCTGCAGTGAGGAAATCTGACTTGTGTGCTATTAAAAGAGAAATGTGCTCATGAAGAGCCAAAGCTTGTCAGTATAGCAGCGCAGAAATTTTCCTGAGTGAAACCCAAGGTACTTGCAGTCAGATGATCAGTGGGATGTCTGGCATCACTGAACCCAATGGTGTTACCCTAATTATGAGTCCTGAGCAGTGTTGGTTGTTACTGTGGGTATTAGTGTGTGCAAAAAGCCTTGAATTAGTAAATGTGCAGTGCTGGCTGGTACTCCCCCAACATACTGCTATCTTCAAATTGAAAATCTCTCTTGGGTATGATTAACCCACCACAAAAAGACTGGAAGAAAGTTTGTTTCTCCAAAATGTCTACAGCGCAAGAGATAAAAGATGAATCATCCAAAGGACGAGCTTTATAGGGGTTTAGCATTAATGAATCTGTTTTGATGTGGGGAATCAGCTCCCATCAGTGCAGATCTCTCGCACTGGAGGCAGGTGGGGGTGACTTTGACTTAAATGATATTGGAATTGACAAAACAAAACCTACTCGAGCAATTCAAACTTAACTGCTGAAAGGACAACTGAACAGAAGAGCAAACTGCAGTGTCCGTCCACAACGGACCAAATATTAGCCAATCCCCTGTAATAATGCCCAGGAGAAGGTCAGCCATGTGTTAATGTTATTTATTTATTTATTTTGGCATTTGTGCGTTATTCAGAAATGTATAGTAGATCAAACTGCTGTGATAAATGGTATGCAGTTTAACCTGCTGAGCCACCGGGGCGCCCCAGGAATCATTTGTAGATGGGAAATTATATGAAAGTTTGATGTTAAGTGCCAGCGTTATGTACAGCATTATACTCCTTGTAGCAAACTTCATTCTTGGCCAGCAATGAAAAACGATAATCTCATTAAAGAGTGATTATTTACCAACAGGCGTCAGAGGCATCCATGCTTGTATTTATTGACAATGTGCCTCAGTGAAATCAGTTCATTAGATGAGTCTGACAAGCCACTCCCTCATCTCTCTCTGCCTCTACCTCTCACTATCGAGACACTCAATAAATGATGACTGGAGTTAGTCATTGTGCGCTGTCTGTGTATTGACTGAAGAGTCTCATTTGTGGCGGCAAAGTACAGCGATGGTTGACATTCATACAGCGGGTCATTCTGCTGTGTGTTTGGTTGATCAGCATGAAGGCTGTCACCGATCTCCAACAAAACATCCGATCTAAGCAAAATTCCCATGAGCTTGGATCCTCATGTCGAGAATACTTGTACAAATACATTTTAATCGATCTAGAAGTGCTGGATCGCAATCTTGTCTGGCAGACTTGTCGTCTAAGATTCATGTGTGTGAGTTAACTTTGATGTTTCCAATCGGTTGTACTCTGTCGCTGTGAGGAACGCTGGAGGAATTAGCTTAGCGTCGGGTCGGGTGCCATGTTTGCATTAGCACGCTAAGCCCGCTAGGCTGCTCTAACTTCTGCAGACTAACATGCAGTGTTATCCCACTCGCAAGACTCATGAGCGGACGCTTTTGGGACTTATCGGTATCACAATATAAGGTACTTAGCGGTTAGCTTACTATGTTACAGTTAATTAGCGACCTAGCACCCAATTAGTCTCTTAAAAGCTCTTGGCTAGACCTACAGTTGTGATGTTTAAGCTATCTTTTGCAGCGTTCACATACAGCTGTGTTGTCTCCTGGCTTTAGTGTGAAATATTCCCAAACAGACGATACTTAGTGTTTTTTTACTCAGACCATCTTACGTCCTGTTGTTGCTTTCCATCACCTTGTTGAATCTTCTTCTTCTTATAGTTTAACAGTGTTTAGTGCCACCTGCTTGCTGTGAAATCATTGCCAAATACTCCATTATGTTAATTTTTCAACAAGAATTTTTAATTTTATTCATTTATAATCAAGTAATCACGACAGCTCTACCCATGACTTCAAGACACAGGAATGGAAGACTGCAACACCTGTGAGTGTGTATGAGGCACTAGGCTCCTGACCGTCAATGAGAATCTTTCTCTGCCGTAAGACATCTGTGACCTTGGTGTCACACTGGTAGCTCTGCACAGGATGCTAATGCCAAAGTAAGACACAGCATAAAACACTGTTAATTGTGGACAAAGCTAGCATCATATTTCAAATTACGCGCCGGCGCCCTTGTTTCGTAGCCCTCACTGACAGTGGACCGTTCTCCATGTTAAGTTGCATTTCAGCTCAGAACAGTGTGTGCTCAAATAGTTGCAATTGCTCCACAAGTGTGTGCAAGCTTCCCACCGATTGTCTCAGTGCTTTTAATGCCACACACAACTGTTCTCTGATTGGTTGCATATTTGAAAGGTCAAATAGACAGACAGGTCAAATTGAATGTGTTTGAACTTTCAGCGCGGCACCAAAGTATGGAATCAGCCTCAGGGTAGCAATAGAAAAGAATCGGTCGACCGTTTCCCCACTTATCATGTATAAGCAGCCATCCTGAGCAGAGTACTGTACTCAAAGTTAATGTTCAAATTTGAGCTAAAGTCACATACATAATAGATGTAGAGGTCTCTATTATATTTTTGCTTCAGTCTGTGGTATTTCATTTATGGCTGCATTGATTTTATTTATTTATTGTGTGTATAGCTGCATTAAAGTTAACAACCTTTCCGCCCCCATTTGGCATTTGCTCCACTATTACAGCAGACTTGATGACTGACTGATATGTAAACATACGCCACATGAGTGCATCATTTATTGAACCCTCTGACAGATTCATACTTTATTTTTTGGATGTCTTGCACATGCATGCATGTGACATGATGCGTTTTACTGCGGACACTTCACTTTGTCGAAGTAAAAAATCAGGTCTTTTACTTTGTATTTTTCCATCGTGGTATTACGTATTGAGTTAAATAAAGCTTTTCAGTGTTTCTTCTAGTGAGTCGAGCACAGATGTTTCTTTAGATTACAGATGCAACCATCATAATGTTTATATTTTCATATTCATAGACTCACAGTGTCCGGTGTTACACGCATTTAAGCATTACAGTGATGTGTGAACACAATTAGTATATCCAGGTCTGAGATAGAAGACATGGCACTCTGATGTATTTATTAGTCAAGACGGATGTGTCTGGATCTGCTACGATAGGTATGGACACTTTTATTTGCGGTCCATTATGTTTTCATTGTCAGCAATTATTAGGACTGGTGACCAAAGGCGCAGCAGATACTGTATGTTGTTAATTCCACTCTTCCATATTAATCTTAGCATCATATTTTTAAAGCTCAGCCTGGCCTTTTGCCAAATGAAGCACATTCAAACCAACCAAACGCATGTTCTAATTGGTACAACAATGCATGTTTATACGGCCCACTGTGAAATCTCAAATTGGCCTTTCCTCTCGACTGTGTTTATTTTGCACGGTGATTGGATCTTGTGTTGTGAATGCATGAAGGACTAAAGCTCCGTTATAAAAAAGGGATAAAAAGGTGATAAGCACTGAGAAATCCTCTCAGTGAAAGGGCGCTTGGCATGTGTGCGGTAATAGCAGATGGAGAACCTTTTGATCCATGGTTTGGGTGGAGAAGTCGATGGCGTGATTGTGCTAAGACATCTTGCAGTTAAGCTTTTCTATTGAATTGGACTATCGTATTGAATCTGTCTTAGTTTACACCGTATAGGCTTTCTGATAATACCATTATTTTACACAAGAGTGTGGTATTTACTCATACGATGCACACATTTGTATGCTTGTTATTACAAGCACCTTAAAATGGCATTATTGAGCAGACGTGTTCTGATGTTTGGATTGCACACGCAGTTCATAACCATGATACACTTGACCATAAAGAACTTGTATTCATCTGAGTGAATGTAAAATACAGCTGGGAGCTTTTAATTAGGCGTTTTCATCAACGTCTTTAAAGTGAATTTACATCAGTATGGGACTTTGAATTTTTTCACGTCAGTAATTTTTTGATGAGGCTGCTGAGCTCTGAAGACGTTTGGCATCTGGCTGTCAGCGGAGTAGCTTTGGGGAAGAGACCCTTCATCATGTTAGACAGTCAAATCCGTTGTGCTTTTCAAGGTCTTCAATGATGTCCCTTGTGATCATTGTACAGAACCATGAGAAAATTCTATTTTAAATCGCGCTTTTAAAGAAATCATTGAAATGAAAATTAATGTAAATGCAAGGACGTCTACTGCGAAACATATGAGGAGGATCCTTTGGATACGCAATCAGCCTCAGGAAAAATTCATTCTTTAAACACCTCTTTTATTGTCAGATGTTTCAAAAAAACACAATCTTGTACAAGGCTTGATTGATAAGTTTTGAGCCCAGTGCTTTTAAGGTCTACGGCACAAGTGTTGCAGTTATACATTTTTCAGCAAATTGTTCTTTCTACTTGACACACACGTGTCTACAATGCTGGAGTAACTTTACCCTTGTTTTATAAAATCCTTGTATTAGACTGCCAAAAATACATTTCCAGCTGATAAGACAGCACCCATTTGCAGCAAAACCTGTTTCAGCTAAAGCACTTTTAATGTTTAGAACGAGCTGAAAGTCTCAGGGGGTGAAATCAGGTGAGTAGTGGAGATGCTGAATAAATCATATTGCATGGACATTTAAACAGTATTTGCAGGAGTGGGTAGCTATTTTGCCCTGCAGCGCTTACGCCGACACAGCTGAAAGACAAACATGTTACAATTATAGCTGTCACTGTAGATTATTTTTAAACTTTTAATCAAATAATCTGCCGATTATTTAGTTTATTGAAAGAGCAATCGAAATTTTTGTCTTTATACAGTATAATCCGAGAATGTGTCCATCGAAGTCTGATTCTTACTGTAAGAGAGACCAGAGATGCTGCCCAGAAATATAAGCTTTTGTTTACAGCGTTCACATATAACTGCATTACCTTTTGGTTTTTGTAAACGCTGAGCCTCATCTATATTGCCTTTACCTGCTTAATTAATGCTGAATCTTTTTGTTGTTTATTGGTTGATTTGCAAGCCTTTTTGTGCATTACTGCCACCTGCTGGCAGCAATGTCGGATCTCATTGCCAAATAATCAATTAAATGAATTTTTTGCTTAATCGACCAGCACGTTACAGTTGTCACAGCCCTCGTTCCACGATTAGCTGCTTCTCGGCCACATAAGCTGCCAGTGTTGTTCTGTAGCTTTGTTGCTGACTTATGTGTGTACTGGTACATTTTCCATCTTGTTCCACTCACAGAGCATTTGATAGCACTGGAACCGGAAAGCCATAATCATTCAGCTCAGATGAATGGAGCTAAAACATAATATTACGTGTAAATACTTATATTACCAAAAACCTCATAGCCTTTGCTTACTGACGGCTCAAAACCCATCAACCAATCATTGTATGTTACAGCTTTGAGTACATTTTCTTCCCTATCTCTCCCACATTTTCTTCCCTGCCTCACTCTTGACAATCGAATGGGTTTCATTTTTTAGGATCGTTGGTAATTTCAATTGTTTGCTGCATTGCCATGGTAACCAACGTCTTCCAAATCTGAAAGGTGTAAGTGGCGGTCCAGTGGCTCAACTGGATAAATTGTAGGACAGTGAATTGGTGCAAGATCATGAGACGATATGGTTGAATCCAGTCTTCGTGTCATACCAGAGCTGTCTCTTTTTCTTTTCCCATCTCACTCCACTGCATTCTGCCATCAAAATCACCTTTAAAACTTCTAAATGGTAAAACTGCCATTAATCAACATAAAATTGGTAAGTGAAAACAAAAAACCAAGAACTTTTCTTTTAAACGTGTTGAAAAAAAGGCAGGTTATGTGTGTGTACGGGAAATAGCAGAGAAACTTTAAATCAAGTCTTCAAGTGTTTCAATTAGGTTAGCAAGTGAGAGGACTTCAAGCTGTAAAACAAACCTTAACCAAAACAGATGCACCTCCGTGTTTGACTTCAGGCAGAGTGGTTTTCTCAGCGTGGCTCGAGCCTAATCGGTGGCCCAACATATGGTTGACGAGCCTGCAGCTCAATCATTCCGGTCCAAACACAGTTAATAGACAAAAATGATTTGGCTCCAAGTAAATGCGTTTCGTGCGATAGAAGACACCGAAAACTGAATTTTGATTAACAAGGTTATTAATAAGATTACATCAATATATATTTCAAGCCTCTCATACTCTCTGTGATACAAGTGCTTCCGAGACCATTTGATTGCAAACCATTAATGAATTATTTGGCTGATAATAAATGTCACATTATTGCTCCTTTTGTCTGAGCTTATGTAAAGCACCTAATGCTCCGCTACAGGATATGCTTTGATAAAGTTCAGGTATGGTTCTCATAGAAACTCTGCCAGATTTTCATTGAGATCCGACATTATTTTCATACTAATGCGTTTGAAATGTCATTGTGATGAACTCTAGTAATCACGGGCAGATGACTGCAGAACCTTACGTACAGTGATGTTTACTTTGTGCAACATTTATCCTCACGGGTGAACCAATTGTTTCTCATAAAAGAGTTTTTAGCTAATACGATAGTAAGCAGAATGGAGTTATGAAGCTGTCAGAATGGCAGGTGATGAAGTGCCTAAACAAGCAATTTACATACAGGAGAAAATTGGTGTAGACACGAGAGTAAGACGATTAAGCCAGATTTAGAATGCAAATGTAATGAAGAATCTCGGGATATGGCATGTAATTATAACACTGCAGCTATTCGGGGATCCTATGTGGAATGATGTCTGTTTGGATCTACATGTCAATGTTTATTTGCATATGGCATCACTATTTTCACTGTTAATCATAAATATGGAAATAAGAAGAAATGTGGGATGTTATTTACAGACAGTAATAGATTGCCAATTAAGGATTAGAATAAGGAGAAAATTAAAATTTATTAATTCCTGACAAACTGGTTTACTCCCATTTTGGGGAATTTAACCGAAAAATACTTTGAAGTAGCTAAATTCAAATGAAAAGGCCCATGGGAACGGAAGATGATCCTGAGCACCATGGTGTATGTCAGCTTTTACATGTTTGAGGCTTTGAATGTGGAAACAGAAAGACATCAAAGTGAGCGGTGAGGGTTACTTATACTTTTAACAATATAAAGATATCGTAGCTGTTACACGCATTTAGCTTTTTGGGGTCAAACCAGAAATAAAGGAGAAAGGATAACAAAGGAACGATACAAAGCTGCCATTTAGAATCGTAAGGATTAAAGGGAGCGTGCTTGTTCCCAGGGTGAATGATAAATTCAACATGTGATTTTGTCTTTGAAATGGCTGATTAATCAGTTTCCATATGATTTCCCATACTCATCCCTGGTGGTGTTCCCCCGTGTGGAGGCGGTCCATGAATAATTAGCTCAGTTTGAGCTTAAGAGGCTTAGAAATGTTATGAGCTAAAGTATAAGCCGGCTTAGCGAGGTAAGTCCTGTAGACCAACTATTGACCACATGTTCTGCTGGTGCAGATATACTTGGAGAATCTTTAATAGCGGGTTTGTTGAAGCCTCATCACCACCATCATCATCGGATTAAGGGGTTTTTGAGTTTGAAGGCTTAAATACGAATGTTGCAATGTGAACGGCTGGGGCGTGGCTCCATTTTATCACACATAAAAGCGCTGATTCCAGCACAAGCCAGCCACAGTGACCAAATCAAGTCTTTGTGACAGCGTTTTGCCCATCTTGACCATCTACACTAAGGGGAGAGTAATAAACTAGTGACCTCTCTATGTCAGCTCTGAGGTTGTGATGCCAATGTCAGTAAGGATGAAAAATGTATAATGGCCTTGTAGTCCCTGTTGCCTTTTAAAGACATCTAGATTTTCCAAGCCATTACCTTTGAGAGATGAGTGTCATTGAAAAGCAAAATATCTTGTTTGAGCTGTTTCACACCAGTATTGAGTCATACAGTCCTACTTTGTTTTTGTCAGTAAATCAACATGGCCAGCGTCTATGCTTGCACACGAGGGGGAGTCTCTGGCAGATCACATCCTTCAGGCTTGTGTCTGTTCTCTGCACAGGAGACGGCTTACCCTGGTTCCTTGGACTGACACAGAGCCTCTTTTACTCTGTGTAATTCACTTCCTGTTTTTGTGTGTGTGTGTGATTCCAAGGAAACTAATTTGACCACAACTACCAATTAGGAAGGACAAGAGTAATAAAGTAGTTCCAGGGGATAGAGAATGAAGACTTTACCAGCATTAGAATAAATGGTGCATATCACTACAGTGCACCATATATAGCAACCAGCTAAGTGCCAATAAATGTACCCGTTGTGACTCAGGCAGAGATTCCTTTATCCCCCATTTCCCTTTGGGAGCTCTTTTTTTTAGAATGATAATAAAGCTCCATCTGTTTTGAAAGTAGTTCATACACCACAAAAAACAAAACCTATCAAACCTACTTTTAATGACTCAAATCAGATTGTAACACAATGTGCTCTCATTCTTCAGCCATTTCATAATAGCAGACCAGTGCCCAAAGAACCATGGTGACTGAACCCATAGATGGAGCCCTCTATAGGGGAAACAGTACACTTTTTATTGTTTTCAGTCTGACAAAGCTGTAGGCCCTAAAATGCCCTCAAAGCTTTGCTTTTGATTAGTTTTCCTCAGTAACACATTTCAATTTACTGACCTACACACCTGCAAAGACGCAGGCTCTATGAACAAGGGTAGCAGGTGAGTGTTTGGCCACCATCTGTGTGTAGTGCTTCAGGTTTTTTTTGTTCCCCCACTCATGAGCCAACAAGGCAGGCAGAGCGGAGGTGTACAAATTGTGTGGAAGTGTACAAAATCTACAAATACTCAAAGTTTATACATTATAAGTTGAGTGTTATGTGTAGATGTAGTGTTATGTAGACTGAATTTACAACATTAAGATTGAAATACGTTGGTAGGATTAACTAATGATGTCTTTGTTGTCAGGCCATTCTCAGACTTCATGCAATTGGTAAGACAGAACAGAGCAGGAGTTTTAGGAGGGGACAAAGCTCCCCTGTGATTGGCTAACACTGGAGAAAAACCCTGAGTGAATTACCAGGATATACTGGGCTGGCTGCAGGGTGGAGCTTGGATTATGCATGACATGTCGCATGGAAGTATAAATCACAGTCGGAGGTTTTACAAGCTAGTTGAATGTCCAAACATTGGGTGGCTAAAATAGTTGACCAGTGTTCATACAGTGCACAATGGCACTGCAGCAAGATAGAGGCACCGCAGATCAGTGTGTCTTGTGCATATTAATTAGTTAAAAATAGCCCTGTAACTAAATGAAGACGGAAGCAGCTGACATGAGATGTGCCGTTTGCCTCCAACAGCATCAGAATGTTATTGCTTGCATCAAATTAAGAGTTCCTATGTTGTGCCGTTTCAATTAGGTTTAAGTAACAATGGTTAATTTGTTCGCTTTCTGTTCTTAACTTCGTTAAGTGTGGCACTTGAGATAGAGGAATGGCCTCTGGCTAACGAGTATGCAACTGGCTACTTTATATGGTATACATGTAGAGCTCACAATACGCATTTTTAACATGTTAACTGCTATTGCTGTGCTGTAAGGCTAAAGGAAAATGTCATTCTTGCAGTCTCGCAGCGCCAATGAAGCTGTTTCTAAGCAGGAGTGACGCAGATGCCACTGTCAGCAGTCTAAATCTGGAGCAGAGCCATGCAGTTTTAGCAGATGAATATGTAGAGAGAGAAAGAGAGCAAGAGGTAGTGAATTTGATCTTGAATCTTTCATATTGCTGTGGCAACCCATTCACTTCAGAAATATAATGCTCACAGGCTGACAATTGAAAAATTCAGTATGAAAATCAAGGCTGGAACGAAATGGACAAAATATTGTAGCAATATTTTTCACAGTATTGATGGTATCACAATATCTTTTTTTTTCTCCAATACAAATACTACTAGAGATGTAATTGGAAGCAATTTGTTGTGTATTAAAATGCTTCATTATTTTCTTAAATATATATATATATAGCCCCAAAAAACAGAGGACAAACAATGGTCAATCAAACAAAAGAAAAAAACCAAAAACAGTACAATTTATACATAAAAAAAGTGGAATATGGCACTCTGAGCTTGCAGCCCATATTTTAATGCATTTGCTTGATTTCAAGTGTGCTAACAGATTGCTTGCATTGCCACCGTTTGCTGTGACTCCTGCAAAGTATAGTTTTCTGTGCAGTCTGTTTTTAAAACAAAATCTTCTTAAATATGATATATGAGTCATTATGATATTTGACACAGACCCACACACACTAAACTGTATGTATATGTAAGTGTAGTCTATCTATAATATATAAATATACATATGATACTCACATACACGTACACTTATATGTATGAACATACATACATGTAGCAGGGAGAGGGGATAACTTGCAGCAAAGGGCACTAGTTGGAATCGAACCAGCGCCGCTATGTGCCATCGCCCAACCAGGTGAGCCAGCAACATTTAACTTGTAATCATCAAGATCAATTTCAGATATGGACATGTAATGAAGCCCATTTGCAAATCCAGTAGTTTAGTTCACTGTTCAACAGCTCACACCAGCAATTGGCAAATAGTCACGCTGCATCTATTATTAATCACATGGTTCTCAAGGACAAAGCCTGGACAAATTAGTATGTAGAGAGTGCTAAGATTGCTTACCAGCACTGACTGAAAAATTAAGTTTTCTTTTGCACAAAATGTTCACAGAGGTGATTTCAGGCTCTACAATATTTGCAATAAAATACTCTGCACATTACATATGAAGGTATTAAATTCAGTAACAAAAAAAATCCTCTTATCTTGTTAATTGAAAATAGCACAGCTAAAAAAGTAATGAGATTTATTGAATTCCTTGTTGATCCTTGTAATTTATGCATCTCTTAGAATTAAGTGTGTTCTGAGATTGTAAGGAACAGGGAAGGCGGTTTTTGAGTATTTAAATGGAAAATTACAGATTTAATTTTCTTCCTCTCGTTTTGGTCGTCTTAATGAAATGTTTAGCAAATTTTTTAGTGACCAAAACCCATCGGTTCACATTTACTCTTCTTTGCTCCATCACCACTTGGTGCATTGAGTGAAAACCAGTTGTTTTAGATGCTGTCTCTTCAATGTAAAGCTTCCTCCGATTTGCCGGTTCCATCACACCTGAGTGGGAGACACAGCATGGACTCTGGCCAAACATTTGTTACTAGCCTCCTATTTGGTGGGCGTGTCTAAAAGGTGTATAGAAATAAATAGATCTGTGTGATTCCAGACCTATTTATTTAGTTTTATTTATTATACGTACACAGTTCTCCTTGTACAACATGTAGTGAAATTCTTTTTCTTGCAGGTATTCACCAGATGTACAGTTTTATTTTTTCTCACAGTAGGGAGTGTGTCCAAGGTAATTTTTGCATCTTGGCACAAGTTTCAAAAGCTTTTGCATACCTATAGGTAAAGGTTGAGGAACTCAAATAGCCTTTTGAAAAATGAGAAGAACTTTCAAAGTAAAAGGTCATTTTTTTAGATAGACATCGAGGGCAAAACGAAACCCCATATTTAAAATAAAACAAGCTATAATGGTAAGTTATTAAATTATCGTCTGGCTGACTCAGTTCTATCTAAAGGTCTTATTTCATGTAGTGAACTCATCTTGAAAGGCCAGGCCCTGTCACTACACACTTAGTGGATGACATTCAACTAATGAATTGTCATGGTGTAATATCTTAATCACTCTGCTGTTTCTTGGAATATGTTGGGTTTCCAGACAGAGGGATTCGTCATTTTGTTGTATCAGTGGGTAAACAACAATAACATGGTCAGAGTAGCACCTAGCCTTTCCATCAACAAAAGCTTGACATGGCAGCTGCTCTTAGTGAAAACAGGAGTCAATTGACCAGCATGCGGAAAGGGACTTTGGGAGTACAGGCCAGGGAAAATAGTAGTCAAGAGGTTCCTTTTCAATAGAATTTCACCCACCTGAAAATCTATTGAGGCAATGGAAACAAGGACCCTCAAGGAACTGTACAAGAATAACATGTAGTTGTGAAAACACTCTTTACTGTGGACAAACCTATGTTGGGCCTTTAGAGAATGGAAGACGCCGCACTGTGCCATCTTTGTTGTTCCAAACTATTTCTTAGAAGAGATCTCACCTTGCGAATAGGACATAACAGACAAAACATATTTGTTAGCATTAAAATGCTAACTTGTTGTGTCAAGCTGGTGTGAGCCATTCAAATGGGTTTGGCTAGTTTAAGCCCAGTTAGCTGACTACACCGTCAGTAGGAAGGACCAGCTCAGCTCTAGTGTTGTTTTTTTATTTCCGATTGTTCCAGCCTCTCTTGCGGCAAACCTTGTTTGGTTAATGTAACCCATGCTTTTTCATGTTTATATTGCTACTTTAAGTACTTTACCTCTTGATCTTAAAGGTGCCATATTATGCCCCTTTTCCACAAGTTAAAATAGTTCCCAGGTGTGTTAAAGACATGTCTGTGACATGCTTCGGTCAAAATTGCCTTTGGATCAAATATTGTAGTTCTCTCTTCATCAGCTAAAAACAGCTCTGTTCAGAAAGGTCTGTTTTAAGGGCGTCTCTCTTTATTGTAATGAGCTGCACCTGACCACGCCTAGTTCACGTCAATCTCTCTAGAAGGGGCTGCGGCTTGAGCTCCGTAGCCGTCCTGGTAGCCATGTGCTAATGTTTACACTGGCTCGGTCATGGCTGAAGACAGAGAGCTCTGAGGTTGAAGTCCTATAATAACGAAATGCACCTGAGACAGTGACCGGTCTGTAGCGACGTCTTCACCACATGTCCGCTGTTCAGCTGCAGCAGAGGAAACTCCGCCGTTCTCAGCTCCACCGCGATGAGCGCTAAAATACGGGAGGATACCGTAAACCGGCGCGGATCCGGTGTGTTTATCAAAGCTCGGTCGCCGTGCTGAGGCACCGGGTCGGTTTGAGCTGCGTTCAGGCAGCGATCGGTGCTC
>OMNV01016253.1:25165-61025 GCA_900303265.1 Brotula barbata | reverse complement strand
AATTCAGAGACAGAAACCAGATAAAAGATAAATGTCCAAGTTTGTTTTTCAGAGAAAAAACAGCGTGAACTGATAAGTCAGCAGGGCTGTATCTGGGTATTTATGGGAGTGAAGATTAGCAGAAATGCCAACAGGTCTGATGTGGCTCATGTGACAAGAGACAACAGTTGTGACAATGTTATAACCATTAATCACCTTGATTATCCACGCTCATCCATCAAGTATGAGAACATTAATCAATGACTGAAAGTGGCGATAAACTGGGTTTGGACTTTTATTTTGAAAAAGTTGTTTGAATGTTTAAATTGATCTTTTTCATTGAGGCTGATGCAGAAAACGACCCACTGCAGAAACAACAATTACAACAACAATAATTATTTTTATTAAAACAAAAAACAACATTAATAATCATAATGATAACAGTAAGACTTATTTTGTAGTTAGAAACAGAATAAAAAAAAGGAAAATTTCCTTCATAGAGTTTTTTTGGCATTTCTGCTTTCCTCTCATAGTCACAGTAGGCAGACTGACTGGGATGGACTGGATGACCTTCAGCAAAGGGCACAGGCTGGATTTGAACCCACACCTCTCCGTTCCATGGTCCACATTAAACCAGAGAGCCACCAGGCTGTGGTTTATCTCTCTGTCCTCATTCTTCTTCCGCCTGCAACAAAAACAAAAACGTTTTCACTCCCTTTACTAATGAACCATTTTAGCAAGCAAGAGAAATCAGACGAGAGAAACAAAAGGAGGAAAGTCTCTCCTCTCTCACCACTTGCTGTCTCTTCTCCTCTTTCTCCATCTTCTCTCTCTCTGATTGTATGATTTCGTAGAACTCTCGCTCCACCTGTTCGAGCAGTTCCTCCTCGGATGGTTCGCTCTCGTACTTGGGTTCATCCTCTCGGCTCTGCGCCGAGCGGGTTCGTTCTTTGAGTCGTTTCTCTCGCAGTCGGGCCTCCAGCAACTTCTCACGTCTCGTCTCACGCTCAAACATCTGAGTACAAAACAAACACTTCTGCTTCTTTAAACTTTTAGAAAACGTTTTCCAGCTTTAAACTCGTTAAACTGTGATCAAAACATTCCCGTTTTTCAGACATTAGCACATTTCAAATGTTTGCTGCATAACCACAGGAGATGGGGCTACTGCAGCACTTCCACTGATTGTAAACAGGCATCACTATTACACTGAGACATAATGACAACAACAGTTTGTTACTGTAGTGAAACAACGACTGACATCTTTGTTTTTCTTCAGCAACCCCTGTTCAGAGGACGTTCTGCCGCTCCGGTTTGCTGTGCTGTGTTTGTGTTTGCTGTATTGCTGGTCTTACGTCAGACATGAGGCTCCTCTCGTTCTTCTGGAGCATCCACAGACAGGAGTTGACCTCCAGCAGTGTGGTGCTGCCATGCTGGGAGCCGCATGCCAGGAAACGGCCGTTATCCTGCAGCCGAAGGCTAAACAAGGCCTCGTCACACACCTGAGCACACAAGCAAACAAACCAACAGACACACAGGCGTGAGCTTTGCTGGTGCACAGAGGTTGTGGGACATGCTTGTTTCCTGGACGTACTCTGACGCTGAGCCGAGGGTCACTGTGGCTGAACAAGAGGTCCCAGACGTCCAGTGAGCCGTCCATCTTCACAGTGTAAAAAACAGCTGGTCTTACAGGACTCCAACAGGAGTCCATCACTCTGGACGTCTGGTAGCTAAACGCCAACAAACACATTAGAAACATGTCAGTCAAAGTCGTGTTAAAGTGATGCTAAAAATGTTAAAATCATGTTCCAAACATGTCAGAACTTGAATTTACAGCCTTCTGCTTTGCTTCTGGTACCCACTCGGTCCACATAATGGATGATTCCTTGATGTCCTCAGACCAGATGCGGGCTGTCCAATCTCCGGTGGTCAGGAAGTTCTTGGGGTAGAAGGGGTTCCTCTGCAGGCTGTAAACAGGACCAAGGTGACTGCTGTACGTACCCACCAGCTTCTCTGCCGACGTCTTGGCCTTCCGGTTACAGGAGATCACCAGACCCTCCTCTGTGCCAACCATGAACTTGGTGGGCTGGGAGAGAGGACATAAACATAAGACATGATAACAGCACATACATCGCAAGCTGGTGTTGGAAAAGCCTTTTTTCATGATACAAATAACGCAACCAGCTGGGGTGGGGGTGGGATGGGGGGCATGCTGCATGACTGACCATGGTGGGCTCAAACTCCAGAGACACAGCTCCTAAAGCTCGGTCCAGGTTTCCCTGCCCACTCATATCCATAATCAGGCGCTCCGTGGGCTCGCTCAGCTTGCGGACGTCCCAAAACAGCACCTGAAACACCAGCAGGAGGAGACGAAGACGCTGAGACGATCCTGTTCTATCTCCACCTGATTGTTGTGGAGATTGTGCGTACCTGTCCATCGGTGGAAGCAGAGAAAGCCTCCGTCCCCGTCTTGGACTGCAGCCAGACCACCTTATAGACCGGATCTCTGTGACTCTGCTCGATGGAGGACGTCTCCACAGGGTGTCCTCCCTTACGACTGTCCCAGTATGCTACAGTTAAAGAGGGAGGGGGAGGAGGCGGATGTAAGTATCTTTTTGTGTATATGTGTGTGTCTCTCCGTGTGAGTGTTACACCGACCAATTAGGCCCCTGTAGCTTCCTCCAATCAGTGTGTGTGAATCTTTGGGGTTGTACTCCAGACAGACGAGTGGCGAGTCAGAGCTCAGGTTCAGGCCGGGCCGGTTCGGCTTCTCTGCAAGGAATACAGACAAACAGACAAACAAACAGAGAGATATATGAATATCAAGAAGTGAGCAAACTCTCTCCCAGGAGGACATTCTTCAACGTAAACAACACCCGAGTGATGCCGAGAGGTCTCATGGTACGGACTCATGCAGTCAGAGGACGAGTCACGGGTGACGCGTTGAGTAGGTGGGCACTGATTGGTTATTTCCTGGAGCGTTTGTTAATCGATCATCTGTTCTGAGTGGATCACTCCAGTTAAATGTGTTGTGTGTTGATGACTCGTACCAATGTCCCAGATGTACGAGTCCAGGCTCAGGTCTGTCGGAGCTTTCTGGAACTCCAGGCAGCAGTAAGCAGCTGCCAGCTTCCCACCGTTCTCGGGATGCCACGATAAACTGCTGACCGTCCGCTTCACCTCATTAGGATCTCTACACACAAATAAAAACAAACAGCAGCAATAAACACGTCACCAACGTGTCCATTCACACGGACACAAAGCTTTTGGGGGAACGAAATCAAGAGCGAGATTTTTCCATTTGTTGTGTTTGGGGTTAGTACGATGATGAGGTAATAAAGGGATAGATTACATTGATTGGACTTGTTGGGGGGGAGGGTCTCCTGAGGTATCAGGCAGGTTTCAAAGAACCTGATTATCCAGCTTGGATGCCGCCATCAATGTATTTCCTCCCTAAGTGAGACCAGCTTGTCTATAAACATTTGTTTTTAGATGCACAACAGCAAAACATGTTGGCACACAAGCTACTAAGCTACTGTTTCTGTGTGCTAAAGAAAATCGATGTTGTCACATGTAGTTACTGTAATATTTAAATCCACCACCAGGGTCAAGGATTAATATCTCATTATTTTATGTTTTATGTTTGCCGCTCTGAGCGAGTTCAGTACCTGAAGACGTTGATGGTCCTGGCTGTGGGCGGATCGTGAACTTCGTCAGCATCCTCCTCCTCCTCTGGTCCATCGTCGAAGTAATGCTGGTAGATGTCTATTGCGTTATTCTGTTTGATGCAGTGTTCCATGACCTGCAACGCATGCAGCAAAGCATTCATGGGAGATCAGTGAGTGTTTGTTTGCTTTTAACATATTCATTCATTTGTGAAAAGCTTCACTGTGATGTGGGGGATGGTTGAACATAGTCTGTGGGTGTGTGTGTGTGTGTGTGTGTGTAGCAGTGATTCCTGATGGGGTAGGGACAGCTCCATCCAATTGGTAATCAGTATCTAATCTGTGTTATCCTGTGTTGCAGTGAGATCGGGGTTCGACCCACAGAGGCTCACACACGGATGGACACAGCACGAAGCAGACGTATGTAACTATGAGTTTATACCTGTCACACAATTTTTATGTACAATGTCTGTGCCAAGATGGACAAAAAATATGTGGTTTTGAAATTCCTCGCTGTTTTGATATGATTGGTTGCCAAAGTTGAGTGGGTGTTTCTCTATTAATCTCATCTGTCCGTGGGGGGAGGGGTGATCATGGTCAAATCAATAACCTGTTAAATGTCATCCTTCATAGGAGGACTCTTGAGGGTATCAACTCCAGTTTTATCTGGGCCTCATTCCTACTTAAAAACACTGAAATGAGATGTTGTCCTCTCACTTTCTACTTTGTTGATGATTGAACATATTACTAACAAAAAAAACAAAACAACTTTCCTATGTTAACCAGAAACAATTATTGGTTCAAATGAAATTGGCTATTTCACGCTTGCTAACCTCTATGTGTAACATCCTTTAGGGCAAATTATTTATATGCTACATTGACGATGATTAGTTGTTCATCTGTAGTGGTATGTGGGCAGGAAGTGAGCAGAGTTTGCCAATGGCAGCACTTTGGAGGCTGGCACATGCATGTGAAATGTGGTTTAAACAGAGACAAGAGCAATGTTGTGCTGTCAGTTAGGTATTCTATTTATTTATTTTTCCGCTCAGTCTTATGTTCTGCTACGAAGCACATTGCATTGACTGAAGAATTTCATTTTTTAGGCAATTTAGCCGATGGCTTTTTGCCATGCACATAATAGGATCAATTTATAATGCGGTTAAGACCATAAATAAACACCTCCTATCACCCTGATGTCATTCTGTTCATATCTCAGTAAATATGTGGTGTACTCCGACCGTTATCCTCCAAATAAACATGTTTTAGAGCATGTGGAGGAGCGTTTGTTGAAATGCGTCCAGCTCTCCATTATAAGGAGGTAAAGGGGTATTGTATCAGCTGCTTGTAAGATATATTTCAATTGATGAAATTCTAATATTTAGCCCAGGGCAAAAGGACAGAACATGTCCTCCAGATGAGGGTACATCGCGTCTGTCGGGGTCTCTCGGCAAAGGGAGTCACCTCCACTTGCTGTGTGAAGCACTTTTCTTTGTATGGAAATCACTTCTCAGCGTTGGGACGGATGAGTGGATGAGTGTTTTCTGTTAGATAATACACCCGAATTTTCTTTGTTGGAAATCCTAAACACGAAAGATAACTTCCTTGATTTCTTTTTTTCTTTGGTGAATGCAATAAGCAGTATTCCATCACATCCTGTCCCGTGTTGAATAGGTGTTACGCTTAGCTCAGCCTGGTTTAAGTTGGGACCAAAGTGAAGAACGGTCTGGTGGTTGTGGTTGCTCTTGTGATTGGGTAACCAGGGTAACCAGGGTCACGTGGTCAGATGTGGACGTCCTTACAGTGGCCAGTTTCACGATGCTCTGCACGAAGGCCTCGTCTTTCTCCACCTTCTTCTTGTAACGGAGGGTCTGCTCCTGGTCTTCTGGACACACGTCTTTAGGCCACCCACCCTCCACGTGGTTCATCCCCACAGTGGTGTATTCCACGCGCTCCGTGTTCACCTGGTGACAGGAAACCCTCATCACTGACCAGCTTAATCATTTTAGGACAACTCTCAATGAGACTCATCGCTGTCTAAACAGATCTTTGCTAAAGTCTGATCAACATTTTCTTTTACTCTTTTTACATTACTGAACACACAGACACACACAGACACACACACACACACAACACACACATACACACACATACACACATAAATATCAACGCAGCGTGACATATGCGTAATGGGGCGTGATTGATGATGGAACGTAAAGGTAACGTTACGTAGTGCTCGGACATATCCCCGGCGACCTGCACCGCCTGATCCCGCCACTCCATTTGGATGAAGTTCTGGGCCAGGCTCGGATCCGGTGCCAGATCCACCTGCAGCTCTGCGGGCCGGTCCGTGAAATTCGGTGGACGGCCAAACTCACTGCGGAGCTTCGAATACACGTAGGACGGCTTCATCCTGCATCAAAAGGGGGTACAGTGAGGACGGGAACCGAGAAACGGGACAAATAAGGAGGAAACTAAACAAAAACTTACACGTTACACAACACAAAATCTCAAACTGCAGGAAAAATATTTATCCAACTAAGCTAAAAAAAACAATCTAAAGCTCGAGCTAAAGCAAATCTATAAATTTGCTTGTAGTTTGTGCCCGGCGTTACAGAGAATTGCGACTGTTTACGGTTACCAAGCAACAACATCCAGTCGGAAGTTAGCGATTTCTAACGAGGGGCATGTTTGTTCCTTTCAAAATAAAAGCACATAAAGTGAGCGCGTGTGAGCTCGTCAGGGAGAAGGGTTGGAGGTCATGAGTTCGTGTACCGTTGTGTGTATAAAATTTTGGCGTCAATAAAATCCATCTTTGGTAAACACCATAACACCACACCTGTCTCCTCTGTTTACACTCATAACATTACATAAGGCACATTGTGAACATTTGACGTCTCATCAGAGGTCACAGGGTCACAGTGGCTCGTTTCTTGTGATGACATCATAAATAGGTGTGTAGCTCTATTTGTGTGCTCCTTAATCACTTTGTTTGTTGTTTAATTATTTGTCCTTGTCTTGGAGAATACCTGTGCTTAATAGGTTTTCTTTTTTAAATGTGTTATTTTATTTGTCCATTTCAATCTATTTGTTTTTACATTTAATTTGACTGTGTCTTGGTTTTGTAAATATGATTTATATAATATTGTGCCTGGTTGTTCACACACCAGGGTCTCTTGTGTCTTATTTCACCACTGGATTCCTGTATACCTGTCTGTCATGTTAAAGGGAGCCCATTGACATGAAATCGTTTCATAAGTTTTTGTCTCTAAACGCATGAACGCATGAGCACTGAAATACACACAGCTCATCCAGTGAGTCATTAGGACACACAGGACAGGATGGTTTCCCCCAGAATGAAGCAACTTCCCCGTATCTTATTTTGGTGCCTGTAAATATCTAAAGTCGACGTCAAATGTTTAACGGTCGATGTTTACCTCCGACCTGTGAGGGGACACCTTGATTAGAGAAGTTTATCTGCGTTGTGTGACAGTCAGTTTAGTAACGTTTAGAACACAAAGGAAGAGTCCAGCTCGACTTATGTCGTCAGGAACTCTGGATGACGTCACGTCCTAACAACATCGCGCGTGTGTTTGTGTGTGTGGGGGGTGAAATATTGATAGATTTCTTCTTTTTTAAATCCCAAAGTGTTTGTTTGGCCTCCGGGTCAGCAGGGCGGCGCTCTCTCTCTCTCTCTCCCCCCTCTCTCTCTCTCTCTGTCTCTCGCTCTCTGTCTCTCTCTCCCTCTCTCTCTCTCTCTCCATGTCTATCCGTGTCCGTCTCTCAGTGTCCTCGTTGTCCAGTCCAGAGTGTGTCTCCTCGGCAGTAAGATGGTGTCCGTGCAGCTGCTCCGGGTCTCCGTCCAGGACCGGATGAGCGCTGCCGCCGCTGACTTTGTGCTGCTGCTGGAAAAAGGAGCAGAAACGGCGGACATCCCGGAACTGAGCGCGCGGCTCACCGAGCGCCTAACGGAGGCGGCGGAGGAGATCGTGACTCTGTTTGAGGAAACCGTGGGGGAGTACGAAGCCCGAGTCCAACGGTCAGAACAGGAGATCCAGGAGCAGAGGAGACTGTTGGAGAGGCTGCTGGGGGACACACAGGGAGGACACAGAGACACGGGTGAGGGGGACACACGGGGAGGACACAGAGACACGGGTGAGGGGGACACACGGGGAGGACACAGAGACACGGGTGAGGGGGACACACGGGGAGGACACAGAGACACGGGTGAGGGGGACACACGGGGAGGACACAGAGACACGGGTGAGGGGGACACACGGGGAGGACACAGAGACACGGGTGAGGGGGACACACGGGGAGGACACAGAGGATGCAGCGCGTTAACATTCATTAGAAACAAAGAAATGAAGCGGCCACATTTCTTCAACTCCATGATTCCAACAGTTCACTGTACATTGATTCAGTTTATTTCATGATGTGATGTTTGATGTTTTCTCATCACAGCAGCACTTCTGTCATGGAGTACCTGCAGTTCTGTACACACCACACACCCTCCCACAGATACACACAAACACAAAATGAATGTAGTCCAGCTGTTCAGGAATGGTGCTCTTAATTTGAAAGGAACAATTAATTGAACAATGAAATACAAATAATAACAAATGATTAAACACACAGAGGAAAGAAAACAAAAATCTGAGACATAAGACGCAGACATACTAAACAAACAATGAACAAGGAAATTAAAGGTCAACATTGTTACAGACTTAGCAAGGGATAAAATCTGGAGTGATTATTAAAATTAAATTTCTCTGTGTCTGCAGATGTCGAACTGCTGTTGGGGAAGAGGAGGGAGACTTTGTCTGGTCTGGAGCAGGAGGACCAGAAACCTCCTTCCATTAAAGAGGAAGAAGAGCAAGTGTTCACATTCACTCCTGTCCCTGTGAAGAGTGAAAACAGTGAAGAGGAAGCTCAGTGCTTGCAGCCTCATCAGAGAGTTGAAAATCCTTTAGCCAGCAGGGCGGCTGAACTTGAAGAAGAGGATGGCAGAGGACCAGGACCTGACCATTGCTTTCAGCCAGTCAGTGATGATCACAGCACAGACTCTGAGAGCGAGACCGATGAAAGCGACTGTGATCCCCCTCGGTCAGCTTCTCTGATTATGGATAAAGCCGACGTCGCTCAAAGTGTTGGGCGGTCGGCGGACCGACTGTTTGCTTGTTCGATCTGCGGTAAGAGATTTAGCCTGAAGGGAAACCTGCACAGACACGTCAGACGACACACGGGTGAAAGGCCGTTCAGCTGCTCGTTATGTGAGAAAAGTTTTCGTGATAAAGGCTCGTTAAAGGTACACATGAGGAGTCACACAGGTGAGCAGCCGTATAGCTGCTCATACTGTGAGAAAAGGTTCAGCGGGAAGGGAAACATGAAGCGACATATGAGGATCCACACGGGAGAGAAACCGTTCAGCTGCTCCATCTGCAGCAAAACCTTCCATGTCAAAGAACATCTGAGTAGGCACATGAAATATCACACTGGAGAAAAACCATTCAGCTGCTCCATCTGCGGGAAGGCCTGTGCACAGAAAACCGACCTAAATAAACATATGAGAGTGCACACGGGAGAGAAACCCTACAGCTGCCCCTTCTGCGGGAAAGGATGTGCAGAAAAAGGAGACCTGACCAAACACATTAGAGTCCACACTGGAGAAAAACCCTTCAGCTGCTCTGTGTGTGGGAAGAGCTGTGCGCAGAAAGGAGAGCTTAAAATTCACATGAGGACGCACACTGGAGAGAAACCCTTCAGCTGCTCTCAGTGTGGGAAGAGCTTCACCGTTACTGGACATCTGAAGAGACACATGAAGCTCCACTCAGGAGACAAAAGCCAAACCTAAGGAACTTACTTACTGCTTAGCAGGGACAAACAGCTAAAAAAGAGGAAATCTTTAAGGGACCAGGTTCTCAGCCCATTTATTATTTGGTCTGTGGTTTAGGACTGGGAATGATTAATTGTTTCACTATTAAACATGATTACTCAACCGCACAATGAATCAGTTAGAGTGGTGGTCACAAATACTCAATTATAGTTGAATGATGTTGGCAATGATGTCTCACCCTAGTAGGTGGTACTACTCTCAAATGAACTTTAAGGAAGAAGAAGATTCAGCAGTATGAAGGAAGGCAATGATGGGACAGATGATGATCCGAGCAAGAAAACATGTACACGATGTTCTGGGAATATTTCACAGTAAAGAGCATTTAGGATGCTGACTGGCTGCTACCTTTCAAATTAGCTGATGGATCACATACTTACCACTACATATCACACTTAACAGCTTAATATCCTACGTTGCGATACTGATAAGCATCAAAAGTGTCCACATAATGTGTGTTTTTGTGTCTGTTGCATATTAGCATCATAACAACAGCACAGCTGTGTGTCTGCAGCTACTGCCAAGTGTCTGTCTTTCACACTGGAAGCATAAGAGCAGTGATGCAGAACACACATCATTTAATATCAAATTCTACATTATTAATTTAAAGAATCCCCAGATTATTCAATTATCCAAAAAAATATATTGACAGCCCTATAATCAACTATAACCAGTTTGACTATGTTTTGTTAATTAGTACTTTTATTTGTATTTTTGTTTCCTGTTGCTGGAAGTAAAACATAATGAGAGAATCCAGAGGCAAAATTCGTCTTACGAGGTGAGCTGGATTTAAGTATTAATGAGTACTAAATGAAAAAGAGTATTATAAAGAATGATATGGTGTAAAAGGGCCAAAAATAAGAAAAGAGAGACTATGAGAATAAAGTTGTAACTTAACAAGAAAAAGGTTCAATATTTAGGACATCTGGAGAGACAGCCTACGTGTCAAAACGAGGTATTTGGAGAGTCTCATGAAGTAATACTAGTAACAGCTTCATAAATAAGGAAGTATTTCATCTTTTGGCACATCAGCACCGATTATTATAAGTATTATAGGTAAGACAAAAGATAGATTTGGACAAATTTGACAGGGACTCAAACCCATGACTGTGCTGTGAGGTAACGTGTCAATCACCAAGCCATCATGTTGACCTCTGCAGAGCAACAGTAGCTAGGAGACATAACAAGTCTTGAAAAGCAGAACCAACTTTGATCTTTGTTCACAACTAATTGCTTTACCACAATAAGATTTAATTCTTCTACCACAACAATACCAAGTTACCATACCACAATAAATTTGGTGAGTTCTGATTTTACCACGTGGTGCAGTCTTGGTTAAACATTTGCTAGAATTTTGAAATTTTTCGTATAAAATCTTGGCACATCATTTGATGTGTTTTCTATACAATAAAGTTAGCACGCTAACAGTTTGAAATTTTCTTTCACGCCGGATTCAGTCTGGCGCATCCGGTCCAGGGTTTGGTTCAGACCGAGTCTGTGTTGGGTGTCATGGAGAGGAACAGCGGCCAGTGTGCGGCGGCCTGCGATCGGTGCGGAGCTTCATGTGATTTATTGGGTATTTATCACGACTTCATTTCACTTATTGAAACGCTGTTAGCTTGGCTAGCCGCCATTTAGCTCGACAAACGGTAGCTACGTCGACACAGGTGTTCGCCGCACCACATCAGTAATCAGTCATTCAAGTCAAACACTTGTGTGCTTTGTGACGCGGACGGCAGTGAAAGAAACAAAGCGTGTCCCAGACACAGGTAAAAAGAATGAGAGAAGTTTGGCAAAAAGAATGAGAGAAGTTTGACAAATTGACCACGTCACGTGATCCAGGTACGAAGCACAGCAGAGGAGGCGCGCGTGGCCCAGGTTCAAACGCGCGAGCGTTTTTAAGCTTCGTTGTGTTTTATTGAAGTTTTGATTTATTAATTAATTCATATTTAAGAACATTTTTCATAATTTAAGTTCTGAATAGATGTTTGACCAATACTTCGAGAGTTAGGGGTAGTGCTAACGAGCTGTTCTCTGAGCTAATTTAGACAATGTGACATGACACAGTAATTTTGCTGCATTTCTATCAATTCTTTTAATACACTACTGGTTTGGAATGGAAAGTTTGTTGGCCGAAGTTACCGCGTAAAAAAACAAGTAATTATTTTAGTATAGCAAACTTTTTGACTTTTTTTTCAGGCGAAACAAGGCCAACCAAATCGCCCGTCGGCGGTCAATCAGCGTAGGCCACTAAACGAATGCCTCAGTCTTAGTTCATTGGCAGGACTCCGATTTAAGTGCCTGTGCAAAAATTATACGTACTTAGTGTACTGTATTTGTCTTTTTTTAAACATTTATATGTGATCGTCCGCATACACTCCTAAAACGTACATTAGATGCTTATGTGGCACATGGATTACAACTGATTAATGATTATTGAATCTCTGTTTCGTAGTGGGTGAAGAGGAAGACCACAGTTACTGTACTTCCTGTCTGAGATGCACTGAAGGTGACTTCACATATCCACAGTGTGAGGTAATGGTATGTGGGAGCAATTTCATGCATGTTCTTTTGTGCAGACTATGAAGCATGTCGCTCTACATTGCAGGTTTGGTGCAGTCAATTTAACCTTTAATGTGTGAGACTTTTGGTCGGAGTAGATATAAAGATCAGAATGTAATAAAAAGCTGGGTATTTTAACACATTTGTTTGACTGGATTCTGCTCACAGTGATAACGAAACTAAATGCCAATGCTCCAGTCTACGTAGTCAGCTGTCTTATAAGATTCTGTTTTAATCGTAAATGTAACATTGCAGTCTATATTTTGAAACATCCCAGTTATATAGTGATGACATCATTAATCTATGATCTTGTCCCCTGCACATGACCAGTGTTTACTCACACAGCTGACAGTAGTAACTATAGTGTTTCACGGCTGTATAGATCAGCCATGAAATGGAGTCCTTCACTGGCATTTTTATAATTCTTATTTTGGAAGAAAGGGGGAGAAAAACACAAAGCACATCATGAACTCATATACTAAATAGTCTAAATACTCATGAACTAAATAGTTTTTTGTATTTGTTAGATAACTAAAGTTCAGTGAAAATGAATATGAATGAATAATCAATGTTGATTGAGGATAGCTTTATTTCTGACAGTCACACCTTATGTAAGGGTTATTTCATGTTTATCTCTGTAAATACACAGCACAAGAAAGAAAGAAATGAGACAAAGCCACTATTACCATTAAAAACATTTTCATTCATTTACATTAGGATTTCTTTTACCTGATTGTTTCAGTGGTCTGCAGACTCAACAGAGTTCTTCTCCCGGTGAAGAGTTTCTCAGTGCTAAATTAAATGAAGGTTTCCAACGCAGGTCTGGTCTCTAAGAGCAAAAAAGAACATTGAATAACTAACTATTTTGTTCTTGGATAACCATTCTGGGAGTTTACATTAGTAATCCTACTTAATCCTGTTCTTATAACTCTGCTACTGAGCCGATGACCTTGAGTGACGGAATACTGTTCAGACTTATCGAAATAACACTAAAAAGATGATGAATTGTCCAGTCAATTCTACGCTCTGGACATTGAAATAGGAGTTATTAAATTTAATTACATAAGATAAATGTTATAGCAAATAATCTCAATGTAATAAGATTGTTGCTTCAATATTTAATATCTGTATGATTCAATATGATCCTGTTCTTATTCGTATTCACTATTTTACATCAGACAGCTGACAGAGGCTATGAATAGGTCAAAACAAAATACAAAAATATTCTATAAGACACGTTGTGATTTATTTTCTACTCAAAATCCACAGATTTACATCTTTCGTGTAGATGTTTTTCATGTTTTGTTTTTGTTTCTTTGGGCCAAGTGTATTCATGTTGCTCTACAAACTGCATTTTTCACCAAAATTTCATCATTGCCTGCATTGATTATTTTGAATCCTCTTCTTTGTCTCTCGGCTGATTTAAGTCCCACTTGTTTGTCCTGTGCAACACAAACATAGAATGGTCTACCAGCTTTCCATTGATTTGTTTTCATACTCACTTCTGTGTCGGCAGAGCCTCCTCAGTCCTTTTGGGGGATGTATATGTGTTCAGACGGTGATTAATCTTTCATTGTGTGCAAGTGCAGGGTGACGTCCCTTCTGAAGGTCGAGTATGTGAGCTGAAGGAAGATAAAATCTCTGCAGACACTGACAAAATGAAGATGAAACGGTGTGTGCGTGGGTGGTGGAACACTTTTAAGATTTGACAGAAGAACATGGAAATATGGATATTTTATTCACTTGAAGTACTTTTGAATACCTGTTTTTATTGCGTTTTACTAAGTGTGTATTTTAGCGTATGTGTTTATATTGAGAGCTTTATTTTACTGATGTTGCAGGAGGAGCAAAGTGTTGTTATCTGGTGATAGTGACATTGACAGTGGCTCAATGGAGCAGGTACGTTATATGTTCACCACCTCAAATCTGTCTGAATCCTGATGACTTCTGTTTGACTGAAGTGTCTTCGTCCTTTAGCCTAATGAAGCACAGAATGTTCTTGATAAAGCTTTGGATCAGGCTGGGGAAAACCTAGCTATGCTGGAGAGCATCCAACAGGTCCAGCACACCACACAAAAAGCATACCAGCAGATGCCACAGATTTAAAACATTAGGACATGTGACTCTGAGCATGTGTTTGTGATTCCTGTGTACAGATTCTGGTGAGCGGCCGGTTAGAACAAGTGGAGAAGGAGAAAACACGGCTGATCATGGAGCTCGAGCAGGCAGTGAAGACAGCAATGCTCACAGTTCAGAAATGGTACAGATTAACAAAGTTTCCATTATAGCCATTGTGTGTAAGGCCTTCAGTGTTTTCAGCCCAGCCCAGTTTGTTGTCATTGTGTACCCCCAGATACCTGTTGTCCTCCACACTGACTATGGATGTCACTGGTGCCTGATTCCGTGTCATGTCCAGCACCAGTTTCTTTGTCTTTTTCACGTTGAGCTGCAGATGGTTCAGCTCACACCATGTGACAAAGTCTCCCACCACCAACTGAGTAACATTAACGTTACAACTGAAACAAGAAAGTACTGAAACTCAACCAGAGATGATAGCAAAACGCTAACTTAAGCTTCACTGTGAAGATCTATTTTACCAAACTTGTAGGCAGTCCTTCTCTTTGCCAGTTTGACATTGAGAGGGTCCCAGAGGACTGTGCAATTATATTGTCATTGTTGGAGTCCTTGGTGGTGATGCTCGATTTATTTGGCAGTTAAATTAGCTATTAGATGGAGTAAACTTTGACTAAAGCTTAGCAAGTTAGGTTATTCTGTTGCCATCATGTGTTAATAGAATGACAGCAAGATAATTACTCTTCTTTGTCCAAAGGAAGGACTTGCAGTTGAGTGAACTGGACAAACTGGAACAGCATTTCCCCCACAGCAGCCAGACGGAGGTCTGCCGTGTCCAGCACAGGATTCAAGAGCTTCTGAACGCGATGCAGCAGGCTAGAAACCTGCAGCAAGGAGGCCTGGTGGAGGACTGCACGCAGGATACGGTCTCATTTTTAATCTTTATCTCTGATTAGGTTCCAATGACGAGCTGACAAATTGATTGTTGCATTGGTCATACTTTTTTTCAACAAAATGAACACTGTTGTGTTATGTGTGCTTAAATGATGAACACAAGTGTGTGATGTGACAGGCTAGATATCTGATCACAAAGCCTTTTATTAGCCCATTTAGGTAATCAGATTACATAGCATGTTAATTTTATGTTCGTCTTTGCATCTGTGTCTCTCAGGTCCTACAGGTCCTCCAGGCTCCTGTGGACACGGACTCCTTTGACCTCAGCTCTGTCTCTGTGGGCTCTGGTTTGAGGTTTGTGGCTTTCAGCTGTCTTGTTGATGTTTTGACATCATGAATAGTTGACAGTTTTGGCAGTTTAAAGAAAAAGTTGTCAATCATTTTTGCTTCCAAATCATCATTTGAATTCAGAGGATTTAAGAACATTAAAACTGAAACTATGCATGATGCATTGGATCTATTGGAGGAAATAGCTTTGGCTGACATCCTCTTGTTCTCCGACTGCCACAGCTGCTACTGTCTCCTGTATTCAGTTACTTGGAGTGAGTGAAGGGGGTGGGTTGGGATGACAACTGTTAACAGTGAAAAAAATTTTACATTAGAAATGAATGAAAGTTATTGGCTGCATTTGATGCGGGAAGTTTTACATTCGATCATTGTGAGGACATTAACAAATAAATCAGACAATGCACAGACAATGTCTTGACCAGTCTTGAAATAAAATCTCAAGTTCTCTGTGTCTGAGACTCAGACAAGGTTGAGTATAAATGCCTATTTTATGAGTAGAGTATAAAATGTATAAAAAAAACGAGACCTTTAAAAGTTTGTGTTTGTGTAGATGTGTTATCCAGTCAGAGTGTGTGGCTCAGAGTCTGGAGCTCAGCCTGACGATGCGCAGCAGCCATGAGCCGTGAGTTGTTGACCTCCTCTCATTTTCATTTCATGCCATTTGAACACTGTCGCATTCTCTCTGTAAGCCTTGAGAGCTCTGTAAAGGAACCAAGGTGAGGCTGAAGATTATGGATACGGACCTGATGTGCTGCTGTCTGTCATTTCTCCATCCCTCTTAGTTTATCCCTGAAGTCTCCCCCCACGGCTCAGCAGCCCTGCAGCCCCAACAGGAAATTGCCCACCCAAAACCTTTCCCAACATGACTCAGATAAAGTCACAGAGAGGCTTCAGGTCAAAGGTCAGACTGCCCGAGATTTAGAAAGACTTGCACATCCCTAACTGATGTTTGTAATCAGTCAGGGAACAGAGTGGACAGTCTGTGTTTCTGTGTTATGCTGCAGCTCGCCCCCCCACTGGGCCTGAGATGGCCAATCAAAAGGACAAAATCCGGAGGAGGGAGAAACAGCAGCACGCCACGCACAACACAGACGGTATGACAGCTCTGACATCACTGTAAACACTACAGGTGGATAACAGTTTCAACAGTTTCCTCATATTTACGGCAACAGTGACATGGTATTTTTTTGACCTTGCAGTTGTCAAGTAACAAAAGTCTGCAAAGAATTTTGTCATGAGCAATCACTTTGTACAACATTATTAGTTTTACAAGGATTTGATTATAATGAAAGAAACGTCCTGAATCAATTCAAATACACTGCACTGTATTTTATTAACTGTGAATATAACAACAGTATACAGAATAAAGCAAATAGGTTTAAGTAATTATAATTATAATTGCCCTTATGTAGATAAATAAGTAATTATCTATTTTTTTACATACCTCTATTCTTCCTCTGTCTGGACTTGGATCTCTTTCCTTGTTTTAATATATTGTTAATTATTTCATATTAAAGAATGAATTGTCCTGCTTCACTCCCAAGTGTTCCAGATCGGGTTTGTTACCCATGCGTGGTCCAAATCGGGGGACCACAAGTTTTAAATTTTTAAAAGGAAAAAATGACAAGATGTAGACACACAAAACATACTGTATGCATGGTCCAAATCTGGAAAATGGGTAGCTAGCATGTTCATTGCCACACTATCCCCTGGAACTAGAACTCATTGTTTACAGACTGTGACCATCATCATCGTAATCATCTCCCAAATTTAAACCTCGTGGTGATCAAGAGAAGTACAGCATCGCTAAAAATGTCTTAAACTAATGAGAACATTTTCTATAATTATCATTATTCACTGGCTTCGATTTGAAAACAACAGGACATTAATTGCATTCATGCAATATATAAAAAATTCAAATTATTACACTCATCTCGGGAGCGAGAAGCACAGAGAGAGGTAGTGAGAGGGAGTGACACAGTTGGAGTGGAAAGGAGAGAGACAGAATGATACAGAGTGTGGGAGAGAGAAAGAGAGAGGTCAGATCAGGATATGCTTGATTCTGTTCATCCAGAGCCTAATTTTTCTCCTTTGTCCTCCCTCTATCCTCTGCATCTCTCCGCTCTCCTGCCTTTGCTCGTTCTTCCTCCCAGTTCCTCAGTGGGTGGTGGTCTCCCACATTGTGAATCCCACTCACTTCTATGTCCGCTATGTGGCTGAGAAGAACCAAAGTGAGGCATTGAACAGGAACATCAGCATCATCTGCAGCCGACCCAACAGTCGCTTCACTTCCAGAGACACACTAGAGATCGGTGAGTCTGTGTGTGTGTCAGACATTTGATAGATTACAAATGATCAAAAGTCAATAGATATTAGATAGCTCTCCTCCTTTCCCCTTGTCACTAGACTCGTTGGTGTTGGTCCTGCTGAAGGAAGGATGCTGGTGCCGGGCCAAAGTGCTAAAGGTCACTGGGAAGGCCAGCATTAGGTCAGGAAAAGCGTGCCCTGTCACTCAGATGAGCAGCATCCAAGTGTTTATTACAGATCACGGCTTTATCAAAGGAATACGATTTCATAGGTATGTCCACACAGAAGTAATACATGGACAAAGGTACCACACATACACACAGTTTCATGCCTGCTCTACTCTTGCTTGTGAAGTAGCCAGCTCCCACACAGAATTAGGTTCACGATAGGCTCATACAGAATCCCCTTTGTTGCTGCTGTAGTCAAGCTAAGAACTGAAAAGTTTTAAAAAAGACATGACGGTATGACATTGATAGACGGACGGTCATCAGTTTTCATGTATTTTTAATGCCATTGCTCAGGAGCTGCTGAGGATGTTTACCCTTGTAATTAGTTAACATAAAAGAAAGCAAAATGATAACAAAAGTTATCGCTTTGCTAAACAGATACAATGAATAATTCAAACAGAATATGGAAAAAGATAAAATTGTAAAACACTTACATCATGTTGATGAAATGCAAAGTAAATTCAACAAGTGGCCTGTCAATCTTTAGGTAATAAGAGTTTCACAATACCACCAAAATACTTACTTTCATTCACGTTTTTTGGTGATGCCCGAATTGATGAGCAAAGGTCTTTCATTCTTATGCCTAGCTCAGATTTTTTTGTAACTCCTTGAGTTTCTTGCAGTTAAACAGTAAAATTTAGAAAAATAAATGAACTCCCTATGAATGTTAGTATATATATGCTGTTATCTATGAAATCTATGCATAATATCTTATCCATACCAACAAATCATACTATGAAGAATAAGTCATATATACTTTTTTTAAATTTTTAGTGAGGAGGAGGGGAATGGTCCAAAGTCTTCTGCAATAAAGGCTGTCAATGAGCAAATGAGGAAGGTGGCTCCATCAGCCACCATGGAACTAAGTTCTTTCACTCCCCTTGCTGTCCGATGTTCCCTGAAGGACCTGGTTCCTTATGACGTGGTTTGTAACTCTCACACATAGCACACAGACACCAAGGCAACTCAAAAGTCTTCACAAATTTGTAAAAAGCTTTGCAGATGACAAATCCAAGAATTTAAACAACAATTAAAAGAAAGCATAAGAGTCACAGATTTACTTAAGTCGTAGTTGTAGTGCTGTAACAGTCACACAGTCTGTAACATTCACACACAAAGTTTGTAACACTGTCTGTCTGTAAAATTGTAACAACCACATACTGTCTCACACACTTAAGCATGTGCATGTTTGTTTGTGAGTATAGGTCAAGGGTTGGAGCAGGGAGTCTCAGGAAGAGTTCTGGCGTGTTCTTGGATCAGCACCTGTGGAGTTGCAGCCTTTAGGTCAGGAGAGAGACACTCTGCTTGTGGACCTGAGAAAGACTCCGGTGGGCCAGAGCAGCAAGCTTCCTATTTCTGTGCGGGAGTACCTCATCTCCATCAAAGCTGCCAAGTATGTGTAAGCGTACACACAGACACACACACACACACACACACACACACAACTATTCATTTCATTTGTTCATTTTGTATGCATTTTGATAAACCATTTTGTATGTAAACATAGAAACCAGTTATAGATTGTGACAAGGTTTACAGTAAATCTTCATCGTCTCTGTAAGGTTTTACTGTCCAATATCAACGGAAAGGAAGCCGCAGCTCTACCACCACCCTGCTTCCCCCAACATCAACACAGAGTTCTACGCTGTGGTGTCGCATACCAACAACCCATCAGATTTCTACATCCAACTGGTAGCACTTATACAGTCACACACACACACACTGCAGCAGCTAGTGATGGTATACTATTTTCTATTTTCATTTTTGTTTATAAAAAAATTTAATAAAACCTCCTGGTACCTGTTGGTTCCTCCTGGCTGTTGCTGGTTCCTCCTGGTTCCTCTTGGTCCCCATTGATTTATCCTGGTCCATCATGGTGCCTGTTGGTTCCTCTTGGTTCCAGGTTGATGACATGGAATATCTATTGATGACAGCAAAGCTCCAGGATTACTATAACAGAGCCAGAGTGGACGGAGCAGACGACCAGCATATCTACTGCCCTGTGATTGGACAGGCCTGTGTAGCTCAGTATGAGGACAAGCGGTGGTACAGAGCCCAGGTCATAGGTCAGTGTGAGAAGACATGCATCCATAGCACACAGTACAGTACGCACAGTACTCATACCAGCTGGACACAAGATTATTACCATAACTACATGAAAACTAAAGACTCTGAATGAATGGATTAATACACACATGCATTCAGTGCATATTTCTCAGCAAAGCAATTAATCTGGAACCATTATAAACACAAACGCAGATTGTGATCTGCGAACTCCACCTCTCCATGTGGCTTTTTTACGCTGTACTCGTTTGCAGTGGCACTGTAACACAGCTTAGCCAGTTTAATTTTATAGATAATTCTTAACTTTTCTTATAAAAAAAAAGTAAATAACATTTTTTGTGACTTTATCGTTGTAAAAGTATTTCAGCTTATTTGTCTTTTTCACATGCATCTCTGCATGCCACATGTTTCTGGCGTTTCTGGGAAAAAACTGAATGACGTGTTATTGCATATGGTTGTCCAATTGATGTCTGATTGATTTATATTCAAATCTGATATCCATTTGACTTCTGGTATTGAAATTGTATTGTTGTTGTAAGAAAAGAGGTTATATGTATATATGGCATAGCAAGTCTCAAGAGAAAATTAAATAGCTATCGATTAAGAGAGTGATGTTGTGCTGAGAGAGCATTTGATAGTATGAATCATGAAGTTCTTCTTGCTAAGTTCACTATATTTAAGTTTTCTTGACATGGATGGAAACATACCACTCCAGTCGTTGGACATGCCGACTCTCGCAGGCATGTAACATTTTTTTTGATTTATTGAAGCAGTGCATTTGCAGTGAATGAAGTACGTGGAAAAGCATGTCCTTGTTGTGGTTAGGATCTCTGAATGCATTGACTGACCACTGCTGACTAAAAGAACATTTCTGAAATATAAACTGCGTGTGTGTGTTGTGTTGTCCATGCATGTGTGTAGGTCATGTGGCTGACAGGAAGGTGGAGGTTCTCTATGTGGACTTTGGTAATAAGAAGGTTCTGTCTGTGTGTGAGCTGAGAAAGATCAAGGCCGAGTTCTTTGCTTTACCTATCAAGGTAAGAAAACACTGCCTGTCAAACATGCATGATACGTGTGGCATGAGGAATGTTGGGCCAACATCTTTTTTAACCTGCAGGCTATCCACTGCTTCCTGTCGGATGTGTTTCCAGTGGACGGAGTCGTCTGGACTGAGGCCTCCATCAATCGGTTCATCAGCCTGGCTCACCAGAAACAGCTGACGGTCATAGTGACCGGTGTGTGTCTCTGTGTGTTTGGGTTTTTCATTTCAACTGTTCACTCTGGGGCGACATCATACCAGCATCATCTCTAAGATCCACATCAAGTTCGGTCTAGGCTCATAATTTCATGTGGGGTTCAGCTCAGCCGATCAACTCGGCGCTCTGTGTGTACCCATCTGCTAACTGCGGTGTGTATGCAGTTAAGTGAATTATTGCCTCTGTAGGGAACCTAGCTCAATTAAGTATTGTTTTAGCGGAGTATTTAATAGAATTAACATTCACAACTTAATTAACCCATCCACTGAGATAGTTGATAGAGAAGGTGAAAGGCAATTAACACAGATGTTAATCTGTATTTCTGAGGATTGTGACAAAATCTGCAAGTTTCGGGTGCCTGGCTGGCTCACCTGGTAGAGTGCAAGCCACATAGTGCAGCAGCACAGTTTGGATTCTGACCTGTGCCCTCAGCTGCATGTCATCTCCTCTCTCTGCCCCATCCTTCCTGTCTATTTCTCTACTGCACCTACCATAATAAGCAGAAATGCCAAAGATACATCTTAAAAACAATCTGGAAGTGGGAGGAAAAAAAAATTCCTATGTGTTGAGTGTGATTTCAAATATAAGATGGCTTCTGCATTAGCCTGTGATATTTTGATGATGCAGAGGTGGTCGCACCAGGGGGTGCAAACGTCACTAATTGTTCTTCACTTCGATTTACAATTTCCTGTGATCAGAGGACTCTTAGATCACAGGATTTGCTCTATAGAACAATGTAACTTATGAAAAGACAAACAGATGAAACTAAAGTATGACACACTTGCATTGAGTAATTATTGATATCTGAGAAATTGTTACTAATTGTTGATGAAATGTAACTGAACTTTTAATTGTATTGTGCGTCCTGGGAGAGGGAGTGGGTTGTTGCTTTATCAGCTAACAGGGACCCTTATAATCAACACTCCTACTCTGAAATAAACACCTAAGGCAAATCATCAATAAGTTAACATACACACACACATATATATAAACTGTATATATACAATATATATATATGTGGGAATTATATGATGGTTTTACTCATATCTTACCCAAGTACTAGACATGACTGTGTGGAATGCAATTTGGTTAAGGATGGGAAAATGTCTGAGGGTTAGGGTTTTCCATTAGCGGTGGTCAGTTTTTCGGCTTATCGGAAACACAGACCAATTAAAGGTTCGGGAAGCCTCTTCTCCATCCTTGAGGTCTAGTTATTCCATTCTACTCTCTTGTAGTTACTTAGAGGGAAAGGGCAGTCCATAGCGTTAATGGCCTGAGACCTCCTTTCTGTTGTATGAGTGGAGTCATGTAATCTGGGAGTCAGGTGTCAGAGGTCATGCCATTATGTTTTGGTCTCCTGCTGGTCTTTTTGTTGGAGCGAGTGTGTCTGAATGCTAGTCTCATGTAATCCTACAACCAACGCAAGCAGTGCAGATGTGGTTACGCACTGTGTATGTTACGCACATACACAGACATTCAAAATGGAGGCACAACAGAATTAACCAAATTTACTGAACAAATGTAGCAAAGGGGAATGGTGCCAACATACACATGAACAGGCTACATTAATGGACGCATGCTCATTATTATCAAAGTAGTCTCGTTCCATGTTGTGTGTAAACAGAGATTGTGAAGTTTATTCATTCAATATTCGTCAACCTCAGATTTTTGTGCTTTTCTCTGCCCACTCCAGTTTTGCTCACCTGATTTATGTTGCCAGATGTTGATTTACGCAAACGTCGTAGGTGTGATGATTTACATTACTAATTTATTTTTTGTTTGTTGTGCGTGCAGACAAAGTGGTGAGGACAAAGCCTTTGCCCATTCAGCTGCACCAGAGTGACATCTGGGGGCCTCAAAGGAACATTGCAGAGCTGCTTGTCACTGAGGGGATGGCCTCCTACAGTGAAGGGTAAGAGGGGGGCTCCTACAGGGATGGAGGGATGGGTGGGTCTGGGTTTCGTCTTATCTTTCTGTGTCAAAATCTCACCTATCCCTCCATCTCCCTCCCCCCTCCTCGGTAGCTGTGTCTCCTCTGGTGTCTGTCCCATGCAGGCGGAAAACGATGATGTGGTGTGGGACACTCCTCTGAACGCCTCAACAAACGTGGATGCTTCGCTACAACAAACAAGCAGAGATGAGGATGAGGAGTTTCAGCCTCAACTACAGCTCCCTGCCAGTCTGAAGGAGCTGAGTGTTCGAGTCTGCCATGTCAACTCACCCAGCAGCTTCTATGTGCAGCTGAGTCGTGACCATTCACAGCTTAAACGGTAACAGCTAGCTATATACTAGCTTTATACCTATTGAACATGTTTTAACAAAAATAAAAGTAGTCTGTTGCAGCTGCAGAGCTATGTTTCAAAAATAAAAATTGGCTCAGAATGGTGAAAAAGTTTGCTTGTCACAAAATAAAGCACACCCATTAGACTTATATTTGAGGGCCTGCAATTATGTTATCCATCACACTCACTAAACGTACTTGAACAGATCTGTATGTTGTCCGTAGGTTTGCCCTCACTGTCCCCTATAAATCCAAAATAGAGTTCCAGTTCAATTTAGTTGTATAGGCCAGTATCATATACAGTAAATCTCAAAGGACTTTACAGACATGCAATAAACAGTTCATGGACCAGCACAAACCTCAAGATGGAAAGACTCCAAATTCAGATCTGAAATTCAGCTCCACACCTTGATTTTTTAAACATTTTTTTTGCATTTGAAAAATGTCCGATGGAACACTTATGAAATATTACTGGAATATTCTCAAGTGACAGTCTTTGATTCTTGGGTTTTAGGATTAGCATTTTGGTCTTATATCAGTATTCAGATACAGGAAGTTCTTCCTCATCCAGCCTGGAGACGGGACTCTAGTGATGGTGTGTGTGTCTCTGTTTTCAGGCTGCGTGAGCTGTTGAAGCAACATTGTGAGCATTTAGAGCCACAGCATGTGTCGTGGAGCCCAGACATGTTCTGTGCTGCTCACATTAATGGTGTTTGGGAGAGAGGAAGAATCTGCAGCGTCACCACTGAAAACACAGCTGAGGTACAAAGCCACTACACACACCTTCATTAGACACAAATACACACATATCAGCACCACTTTCAGCTGTATCAGCTCATCACACACACCCACATACACTTGTGCACACAAGATTATTTGTATAGCCAAATATAACATCCAATGTTTCAAGGGCTGATAGGCCATATATCAACAACACAGCTCGATGCTTTCTATGAAAACTTTGAAAAACTACCCAAAAAACCTTAACATGAAAGAAAAAAGGAATATACCATGGGAGAGACTATTTTGAGAGATTCTCTTTCCTTGAGCAGCCAGCCAAGCCTGGCTGTTACCTGATATCTACAACTGCTTGTAGGATATGTTTCCAAGTATTTCATCTGCACTGCACAATCATGCTCCACTCTACCAGTATGGGGAAGGGAGTCCCCTCCACCAGCTGTGTGACGCACATTTCCTTATATGCAGGTTACTCCCGGAGTTGGGGGGCTGTTCCCCAGAGGCGCCAGGTCAGGCGTTTTCTGACAGGTTCTTGGAAAGGCAACTTGTACGATAACATGCTTTATGTCTCCGTTTCCCTCTGGTGTATTGCAGATACTGCGCTGTGACTATGGTAACAAGGTGAAGCTGCATGTCAGCCAGCTGCGGCTGTTGCAGCCCTCATTGGTCGGTTCACTGACGCTGGAGTGTTCACTGATTGACATCAGGTTGTATATACACACACAAAGAGCTATGTGATAACATTTTTATCACAATATTTTTTACCAAATGCGATGATGTATTTATTTTCTCATTATTTGTTTCTACTAAAATCATCTCTGATCAGTCAGTGTGAGGTAACCATTCATAAAGAGCGTGTGGTGTTACCGAGTAGCAAAATGTAGCTGATGATGTGAAACCACAGCTAGATGAACTCATTTGAGATGAGATAATGCTTAGATGAGATGAAATCATGATAACATGAAATCTTGTTGCTGATGTCCTGATTTGAGTGATTTTTGTATGTCATGTCTCAGACCAGCAGGAGGAGGATCCAGCTGGACGGCAACAGCCTGTGAGTTCATTTCATTCTACCTGACAGGAGCTGAGGCTGTGCTCACCATCAAGGTCTCACTCATCATCACCATCATCATATAACGCCCCCGCCCCCATCTCTTTGTTTCTGTCCTCCCTGGTCAATGATTTGTTGTCCTCTTTTCCTCTGGGGGTGTGCAGGAGTTGAGGGACAAGTTCCCACTTCCTGTCACTCTGCTGTGCTCTAGGACTGGTCAGTTGGTCAATGTAGCAGACCTTCTGTTCAGTGAAGGCCTCGCCCTCCCAGACAGGAAGTCACGGTCAGTGTTTGTGTTTGTCAAAACGTTATTCTCAGAACATTTGTGAGAAAATGAGAACCCAGCTGAAAGCTTGTACATTAAACATTTTGTTGAACCTGCCACAAACTAAACCTGTGTGTGTGTGTTGCAGAGAACTCTCAGGTCCTGAAAATGTTGAGTCACGCCTGCTAAACGTTGATGTGGAAAACAAAGAACCACTCCTATCCTGCCCACCACCCACTGCTCCTAAACCAGCACCACGCACACTGTTGTGTGCTCAGAAGGTCTCTCACACACTCACACACGCTCGCATGATCATACAGACACACACACTGCTTTCTGGTCACGTCTTGTATGCACATGCACACACACTATCTGCTCTGAATATCTCATGCACGAGATACACTCATTCGTGCAGGCTGCCGTCTGCTCCTAAAGTCCCACACACACAAACATACACAGGCTAACACACGTACACACTCACAGGATTAATAGAAAATCTTTTTATGTTTCACTGTTTTATTCTGATCAGAGATATCATTGATAAATCAGCAGATATTTACATTTTTTATGATTTATTTGAAACGCTGTGATAAAGTTTAGAATGTTCTGCTTGAGTGCAAATGTAAGAATAATGTTTCTATGTTTATCTACTATCTCAAATCAGCACAATCACTGTGTGCATTTGTGTGTGTCTGTAGGTACAGACGGGTCGCTATCGTCCCCCTGAGTTTCCATGTCTCGGTCATCTCATGCGAGTCGTTGTTTCTGCTGTTGGAGAGGATGGACTTATTTATTGCAAGACGCAAAGTGCAGGTACTGCAGTGTTTCAGAATATAGTCATTATAAAATACATAAAATTACAAATTTGTAATTGTGATAAATAGCGGCACTCAGAGACCAAGGGGCACAAACAGTTTAGAGGTCAAAATTTGAACCTCTTAAAATGGATGGGCTTTCTCACTTAGCCAACATAATGTTTTAATGCTAATCCCTTACTGGCTAAAACATAACACATGATGTGACAGTGGAAGTACACTTCCCGTATGAATCATCAATCAGCATAAATTAATGACATCTTGCAATAATTTCTTCATTATCTTCTAGTCTGGTTCTCTACCATTGCATTGTTTTGTGACAAACAGGAGGCGACAGCAGCAAAGTTAGACTTGAAAAACTTAAATTTACCTCCGTGACTGTCTTGATGAAGGACATATTAAAATGATTAGAGGAATGGATTTAGGCTGACAGTAGAATAGACGCTGGTCCAAATCTGTACTGTCCCGACGTACTGCAGTTACTTTTGGGTTATTTGGTCAAATTATGGTTTGTTTCTGACTTTTTCCACCCATGTATACAGTACATGCATTCGGACTTTGTATTTCGTTTTGCTTGAATTCAGTGCACTTAAATTGCCATGTGGTATTTTGCCATTTATTGTTGTTTTTACTCAGTTTGGTAATATTGAGTCTCAGACTAACTTCAGAACAATACTCACCAGAATCTTATTGACTGGCCCCTCAACTAAATGATGCACCCAAACATCATCAAACAGACGTAAGAGAGGATTTGCAGAGAGCAAATTACAATGGGACAGTCGGTCAGCACTGACTACTTACCTTTGTATACGAGAACGGTTTTTAGAGGGCATGATGAGACACACGAGTCAAAGATCTTAAATAACACACAAATATGATTCTCTAAAATATATGTATTTTTATATATACACACACATAAATTTACCAGAATTGATGAATGAATCCAACTGATCTTAAACTTCACAAAGGGCATTGTAGGACTGTGTGCAAAATATTGAATATGGATTTCTGCATGGTGAAAGGGATGTATGCCACAGAAAGACTGCAAGAAAAAGAAAGTATTTTTCCACAGAAAAGTATTTGAATACCAGTAGAGGTATTAATATAAACAGAAAGAGGACATGTTGTTGTTCCTGTACCTTTCATCCAGTACGGCTGGAAAAATGCACTTGATGTCAAAAAGTTGTTTGACCTCAAAGTAGAAGCAAAAAAGTCCCAGGACAAAACTGTAGGCACACGAGGAGATGCTAGTAAGACGTTAATAGAACCCTTCTTTATGTTAAATTAAAGATTCTAGGCTGTTACTTTAACTACAGGTCAAAGTCTTTATTTAGCGGCCACCAGAGCAAGGAGTAAATAAGTAAAATATTATTAAAATGTTCAAATGTGCTACTATCTACTCTTTTCCAATATCTAAAACAGATCTGACACGCACACTAAACAATGTATAAGGCAGGTTGTTGATAAAAACTCAAATGGATAGAAGGGTTATTCTCAATTTTCACTCCCCTCCTGTCCTTTGCTCATCTCACTCCATTCCTCTCTATGTGTGTGTGTATACGTATCAGAACATCAGTTGGAGCAGCTGAGAGTACGTATTAATAGTACATTCAAGTGTCCGCCATGCCTGAAGGCATACACTTGGAAGTCTGTGCTTGGCTGTACCGTTAAAGGAGCCGACATGCTGTGGTACAGAGGAGAGGTGCAGGAGGTGCTGAACTCATATGTGAAGGTGAGAGAAAAACCTTTGTTTTTGAAAAAAATATGATAAACTACAATTTTAAACACAAACACTAGAATGAAGAACAAGATGTGACACCACGGCAATACATAGCTGACCAATGCACACATGGTTCCTACCTATGCCTTATTTAAAAGATTTACATTTAAGGGAGTTTACCCATGGTTACTTACAAATGAGAAACGATTCAAGCAGTTTGCTAAATCAAGGCGTTAGCCACTAAGCAATTGACTCGACTCAAGATCGATAGCCTGCAAATAAACATCCCTCCAAGTAAAGAACTGAGTTGGACATAAAAGAGCCCGGACCAGGAACTGGGTATCATACTTTGACAGATAGGACCTGATTCTCCTAATGTTGTTCTGGCTGAATCTACAAACCTGTGCCTTGCACCGATGTGCCTGGAGAAGGACTGCCTGTCATTGATTATGACCAGCAGTCATAGTCATAGTTCTTGGAAACACTGGTTGGGGATAGCCTTGTAGATCCAAGCCGGATTGCGATGTCTTGATGGATAGAAGGGGTGCCAGGTTGATGTTCATAATGGCTGAAATGCCTTTGATAGAGGCTGAGATGCTTGCTGTAAATGTGAAGTTGTCCGCAAGTAACGAAAGAGCAAAGCAGGAGTGAATGATGGACACAGTGAGGTTGTGCACAGATGGAAAAGGAGGGGGCCAAACATCATGGGGGCACCTAAGCTGCAAACTGATGTGACTCAGACACCCCACTTCACCATGAAATCTGGAATGGCCAGATTCCAGAAGCCTGATTGGTTGATGTCCGGCAGGTTGTTTTTAGAGACGTAAGCAGTCTGGAAAGTCCCAGTAGTGAGAGAGGTGTTGATGATGATGATGATGATGACGAGGTGATAGCTACTTATTTTTATTGTTTATTCGATTTTTAAAAATTGGTTTATTTAGTTTGTACCCACCTGCCATTAAGTTGTGTTTCCAGGAATGCGTCTTGTGAGCGAATCTTTTTTCCCCACTCTTCCTCGATCTTTTCTTGTCTTGAGGTCCGGTTGTAACCATTCAGCTCCATCTTTTCAGAAAAGTCCTCATATATCGCCTGGTTCAGTTTTGGTTGTAATCAGCTTCACAGCTCCACTGTGCTCCATATCTGCGTCTCTGTGTGTATAGCGGTGAAATGGACCATATAACGCGTAGAAAGTCTCTGCTGTTCTGTTGTTTTCTAGCACATTAATGTAGATGTTATGTTATGCTGGTGACGGGCAGCAGCCTTGTCTCACTCCATGCTACCAATGACATCTGTTAGTCTGTGTTTGATGTGAATGGCGCCTCTTATCATTTGTGTTCATTGATTTTATGTTGTCATGTGTTTAACTTTCTATAACACTCTCAACTGTCTGTCTGTCTCTCTCTCTGTAACAGGTGCGCTATGTGGACCATGGTTGGGTAGAAACCATCCCTGTGGCTCACCTGTTTCCCTTGATGCTTTTTGAAGAAGTTCCTCAACTGTGCATGCCCTGCAAGTTGCATGACATCAGACCTGTAAGTGTGTGTGGGACGGAGCACATGTCCTGGTGTGACGTGAGCCCATCCTCTCTCGGGAGTTTCTTTTTCACTGGTAGCTCAAACAACCACTGTTTTGGCTCCACACACGTTCTCTAGTGGGCGGGGCGGATATCTCTCTGTTTGGTGTGTGTTTCTTTCTAAAAATTTTGTGGCTCTTTTCTTGCAGGTAGGGGGTCAGTGGCATTCTGACGCGCTGGCGCTACTGGAAGAGATGCTGTTAGAGCGCAGCGTGGACATGCAAGTCAAGGTAACATTCCACTCAGGACGTTCACAGACTTGCGTTTACATTCAGCTTCTATGTGTGAAACTGAGTGGTGTGTCTGAAAACTTTGTGATCTGATTGAACAAAATGATGATGTTCCTGGAGCTGCTGCTTTTGGTAAACAACAAATCTGGAATGCCTAAAAATACTTAAAGCATGAAATCAAACACGCAGATGCTTCCTGTCATTTTACACCAGAAGTCTTCAGTGTGGTAAACGGACAAAAAACCTGCACACACGTTTTTTGTGTATATGTTCGTGTTTTTGGTTTGTGCTGTGTTCTGCAGGAGCTGCCAGCTGATCCCAGAGGTTCTGTGACGGCTGAGTTTTACCTGGACGGTCTGAACCTCTGTGTGATCCTGCATCACTGCAACCACATTATCATGGACCAAAGTCTGTTGGCACCAAAGGTCATCTTACCTTTCTCCAGAGAAAATCCCTCAAAAACCCTCTAAAAAGACCACAACCTATAGGACTTGCATTTATTTTACTATGACTTGTAACTACAGTATAATCATTATTAAGCAACACTACGTTGTGGTTGTATAAACAATCATCAAGCTGTTCATGAAGGTTCTCAGTGGTCCAGGTTAAATCGACTGCAGCTGGACTTGATACAAGATACTTGAAGAATTTTTGTCGACAAGAGGCTTCTCCAGGTCTTCCTCTTCAGAGCTGAAGAAGCCTCTTGGCGAAACTTCTTCAAATATCTTCTATCAAGTCCAGTTACATTCAGTTTAACCCTTCTTGGATAGTGTTCAAGTCCACTAATCAAGTTCATGAAAGAAGGGCTTAATTGCTCCTCCTTAGAATTAACCCAAAGGTCAAGACTGTCTAATCAGTTCCAATCAGGCAAATTGTAGATAATGCGATCATTTTGATCGTGATGTTAACTTTGAGTTGTTTTTTGTCACAAATGATTCAGATGTATGGAAAAGATAGTAAACCGTTTCTGACATGGCCCGTGCCCTCTGCTGTCCCACATAGATGAATGAAGCTGTCTCGCTACAGAGAAAGACAACCTGCCTGGACGACTGGGACATGGACACCAAGGTACTGCAGGGTGATCTGTTAAATCAATATGTTATAATGATTGATGTCTACTTCCTGTTTTACATTTGTCTCAAAGTGATTTTACTCACATTCATTCACACATTCATTTAGGCACTGAGAGTGGCAGATTGAGCGTGTGCATGTTAATTAATTTACTCATTCCTCGTTAATTCATTCACTATTGAAGAGTGTGACTAGTTCTTTGGAAGAAGAGGAGGAATGATGCTTTATTGATCCCCGTTGGGAAATCAATTCTCTGCATTTTAAGCCATCCTCTATGAGGAGCTGAGGTCAGCACACGCTTACACACGCAAACACACACACCACGGCTGCCCGTGGACCAACTCCAGAGCCTCTACCTTACCTTGGTCAGGGCCAATGGCAGGAGTGATTAACCTTAACACATAGGACACGGGGAGAGCATGGAAACTCCAACTTCACATGCTGCTCTGTTTAATGTAATGATGCGTTTGTGCAGGGACTGGAGGTCCCCGAGGGGCCCCAGCTGGGGCGCTTCATTAACTCTAGGCGGCCACAGGTGGGAGAGCAGTTTGAGGTCAAGGTCAAGCACCTCGTGACCCCCAACGAGGTAAACCAGCCACCTAAATGACAGGATGAATTAATGTCTGAAAACGCTATGTGATTAGAAAAGAGAAGAAATTCAGAAGAAACTTGAAAACCTTGACATTGATTTTTAAGATGATGGTGGAAACATTCACAATTATTTTTGCATTATTTTAATATTTCCATCCACATGAAAACCAGGATGGAAATGTGCTGACTAAAACCATTGATCCCTAATGCAAGTGTTGGTCCCAACTTCATAAAGTTTGTTGTGAATCAGTCCATTGTTTATACTCACGTTGCATAACAGTGCTCCTTGGGAGGTGAAGTCACGTGTGAAGTTTTATTGATAATTTAGTGATCACTAAGGTGTTCCAATGATCAAGTAATAAAAATGCCACAGTGAAAACAGGATGACGTCTGCTGTGTTTCAGTTTGTTTGTTTGTGTTGTAGTTGTTTCTGTGGCCTGTCGGGGGCAGCGCTGATGAGTGTGTGGATGATGAAAGACTTGACGAAGCTCTGGACAGAATCAACATGAAAAGCATACCGCCGCTCGACAACTTCACCAGTGGTAAAATGTTAGGATGTTTGTGTTTGATGTGTCAATACCAGAACCTCAGGCCAAGCTTCCTGTGATGTGGGAATATGTGAATTTAGCTGTTTTTATGTATGATTTGTTTGTAGTCAATACTCATAATGGAAGAAAAATCTAGGCTGATCATTCCTGTGAGCATTAACAGCAACAAATGTTTTGCTACAGCTGATAACCAAATCAAAGCTTTGGTTCTGTGTTTTCGCATGGTCTGTTTGCTCTGCGGAGGTTCTGTGTTCTCAGGTGGTTCTGTGGTCTTTGTGTTCTCAGGTGGACCGTGTTTAGCAGAGTACCAGGATGGGAGGTTTTACCGTGCAAAGGTTATCAATATCATTAGTGTGGAACCCATCACCATCATGGTCCAACATGTGGACTTTGGCTCATATGACACGCTACCCACCAGCAAGTATGACACTCACATTGATTAAGGTCAAACACTGAATTTTACACAAATTTAAATACCGATATAGAGTGTGATGGGACAACACTTATCAATAGAGGGCGGCATATGCAGCAATAAATTTAACTTGTTAAATTCTAAACTATGTTGCTCAGTGATGGATAACTCATTAACGTGTCGATGTCTTTGCTGGTTGAAACCTTCTGACAGTTTTGCGTTGGTTCCTGTCAGGCTGCGTCAGATGCCGGCAGAGCTGATGCATTTCCCAGTGCAGGCGCTGATGGTGCACGTGTGCGGCTTCAAGGCTCCCAAAATGAACACGGAGACCGACGTGCTGCCGTACAGCCCAGGATGGAGCATGAAGGCTTTACAAGAAATGATCCAGCTGCTGCACGGACACATCACCGCCAAAGTCCTGGTACATGCTCTGATAGTCCCATCCTATCTTTAGTCTGGACTGTGGTACTGTACTGGCTTTAAGTCTGGTTTCTGGGTCATTCTATGTCTGTGGAACGTCCTCGAGTGTGAGAAGTCAGTCTTTCACAATTGCTGAGACACATTTCTTGAAACCTTCCACCCTTTTCTCAGACACACACCATCAATAATTGGAAAACAGTGTTCAGGGCATCCAGAAAAAAACCCCCAACATTTATCCTCTGTAATGCAGTAAATGCATTCAATGCAATGTTTTATCCAAAAAAGCCAAACCGCATAATTCAGTAAAACTCACTTAAGATGTTGCATACTGTAAGTACTGCAAGTATTGAATGTCTGTGGATTCAACACTTGTAAAGAGTAAAAGTACTGTAAAAGGACAAAGAGAAAACGTAAATGACAAGCAACATTACAATTCACTGTAAATGTAATGGTAAAATCAAAGTCAGCAGGTGATTCGTTGGGCCCCAACATCATTCCTCCTCCCCTCATGAACAAGAATATCACAGCCTGTTACCAATTTATCTGAAATGATGGTTCTTGGTCTTCCTCCTCCTCCTCATACATGCACTCTTCCTTCTCTGCCACTCACAATTGTTGGTATCAACCTCCACGTCCTCCGTGTGCCGCCCGTGCACTCTGGATTGTCGTACTGGTTTCATATCATTTGTAACAAGTGTCAACAGTTTTGATTAGAGTAAGATAGAACTTCTGTGTAACTGATTAACCTCTGCCACCTTTGACTGCCGTTATGCATTGCAGGTGCATCCAACTAAGTGAGAACGTTTTGTAAAAAGAGAAATCGGTGCTATTAATGGATTGAGACCACTGAGCATGTGGATCAAAGAAAGGGGTTTAGATCCTTTAGATTGTTAAGTTTGAGAAACTTCAGCGTGTGCTGCCTGTGGTCTCAAGCGTCTCTGTCCCCTCAGGATTGTGGCCCTCAGCTGTCTGTGCAGCTCTTCAATGATGAGGGGGAACTGGTCCACCTGTCTCTGGTGAGTGCCGGCCTGGCTGACCTGGACTGAGCCAATGTTCAGGTAAAGTTTATGTTTTCAATCTTTGAGAAACCTTCAGATCAGAAGAAACGTCCTCTTATTACACGTTGAACGGTTGGACTGAGTAGGACAACATGTTCTTTTCTTGTTTTCCCTGTCATCTTTCTGCAGGTCCACAGTCTGATCTTGTTTTGGTTGATCTGTTAATAATGGTTTTTTAGTTTTAACATGTCGATAATTGTTCAGTTTTAACAAGTTAAGTTTCACATACAAGAATGTTCCTGCAGAGCAGAGACTTTAAGTTTTGACTGTTATATTAAAAACATAGTCAAGTGTCATCAGTTCTCGTTAATATCTTTTGACATAACAATTGATATGTTAATAAGTAGCAGATAAACATTTAGTAAAACTTCAGTTTATTTGCTACTATTGAAACCTAACAAATTAAATGATTTCAGTACATTAAATTTTAAACACTGACTATACATTTTCTAAACTCATTAATAGCAAAAATTAATTGTGAAGATCTTTTTTTAGATTCAAGCCTTTTGTCTCATGTACATTAAAATTAATTTAATAACTAGATGATCACTCAGAGTTCATACGTACCGAACAATAATATTGACCTGGTCTGAAAATCAACAGCTGTTTGCGTTTACTGCACGTTCTGTTTCTCAGTTCCATGCATGAGTCATTTGTCAATCTTTAGTCTTTTGTCTGTTATCACAGGATCACTCATCTGATTAAAACAATTTAATTTAGAGACAGGTAAAATCATTTACAAAAAAAATGTAACTTTAAAAAAAACAGCAAGTCTTGAAGGCTGAAGTGGACGACATCATGTCGTCGCAGGTCTAGAACGTTTTTAAAAGTCTGTCGCCTCAATGGCTAAAAGTCAGATCTCAGTTGATTCGCTCGTAGGTCGATGTTGGGCTCGTGGTCATCTTGCGTACACAAACATAAACTCCGCCCACCAAGAGAAGGATCATGGGAGTTCCGAGGCAGACCGCCATGATGGCAATTACCAACGGAGAGAAAGAGTCCATGGGAGGAGAGCCGATGCCCACCAGAAGTGTCCTGACAGAGAAACAAGAGAGAGCGGGTAAACATTTAAACAACAAAAAGGTAACAGGAAGTAAAGAGCAATGCGGTACCAGCTGAGGAACTGTGTGTCATTGTAGAATGGTTCTCCTGTCATTCCGAAGGTCACATTGAGGCCAAAGGTTTCCGGTTTGTATCCGTAGAAAGCTCGGATCAGCCCGGATGGCACCACTGACTGATTAAGGGACATCGGAGTGGAGTGATGACACGGCGTGGCATCTTCCAGAGCCGGATTGGACTGACGGAACGCCACAGGCTTCCACTGAACGAATCCAGAGTCTTTTGAGCTAGCGTTAGATGAAACCCACTGAGACACCTGGTGGACAGACGGAGACACAGGTGGGTTGTTATAATGAAATGTAATCTGTGAATTGAAGGTCATTGTAATGACATCATGTTACACAAGTGTGACAAGTTTTGGAAGTTAATGGACAGAGCAGAATGGGTACAACAACGATTCAGTGACTCAAAGCATCACTTTTTTAAACTGAAAATCTCAGCAAATTCAATGTGAAGTGCCCCTAGTTATGCTGCTTTAGGCCCAGACTGAGTGGGGACTTCCCAGGATGCTTCCTCCTTCTATCTACACTCAGTCATGTCCCATTACTGCATGATACTAACTTGGCTTCCTCCCTGGAGTGTTTGTTCTTTGTCGCCTGTCAGGTCCACACGGAGTTTAAGACGGCTTCCATGTCTGGATTCAACACTGTTATTGTTATTATTACAGTTGCTGTGCATCTCTTTCTCTCTCTGTGTCTCCCCCCCC